>WBNM01041162.1:0-18075 GCA_013399055.1 Ramphastos sulfuratus
GCTCTGCCATTGTGTCCATGCTCAGCTGTTGTATCCGTACTTGCTACTGCCTTATTGCATCNGGTGAGAGTTCTGAATATTGAATATTGATAAACAATATTAATTTTGAAAATATCACCTCACATTAATTAATTACCCCTCGACTACACAGATCCAAGCTTGCCTCACTACCTTCTGTATCTCTGCAGCTTCCTTTGTCCAGAGCCTCAGCAGCACATTGCCTGCTACTGTTCCTCACTCCCTCCCTACTGTGCTGGATGGCACACACCCAGCTCACACAACCAGAACTCTTAGATCCCATTGAAATCTCAAAATATAATGAAGTTAAATGAGAAATATTATCATTAAAACCTCAAAATTTTGAGACATAAAGAGTGTTGAATGCTCCCTGTATTCAAGTGCTTGAAGTCTAAGATCAACATGGGTGCAAGAGTTACCTTAGGATCAGGAAACAAATAAACCCCCACAACCTACAGGTTTTTTGAAGACAGACAGCAGCACCCTGTACCTTTTATCTTAAGTATAATTCTGCATTCAAAGCAATTTTGAAGCAGAAAAATGAAATAATAAAAAAAACCAAACCTGCATCAGATGCAAGATCTCATCCTTCATTTCTAACACACTTGTGGCATATTTATGCTTCATCAACCATTCAGAGCTGGGAGAAGTTATTCCCTCCTATCTTTGCCTCACTAGTGGATGTACTGTGACTGCTCACTTGTCAAGCTCAGCTGCTACGACTCAACAATCTTCTATGGCATCTGTGTGTCATGAAAACTATTTCCAGTCAGTGAAACCTTCAGCTACAGATAAATCAGGTTAGCTGCTGGGCACTTGACATGACCTGAAGCAAGAGTTGTACTGTAAAATAACCTTACTTTGCTGTATACTTGCCACATCCACTTTTAACCTTTAGTCCTACACTTAAACTTGTGAGGTTTTCTAGCCTGGGACCATTGTTTTGCCTGCCTGAGAACTCACGTTATGTGGCTTCAGCTTCTAGATTTGAGTTCATATATTACATATATTCATATTACAGACAACTTTAGATGAAAGTCATACAGCCGCAGCAAACTCTTACGGCAAGCTCCCCTCAGAACACTGAATGGATCCCAAGAAAGCAGATGCTGGAAAAGTTTGCTGGGAAGCAGTGTGTCCCTGGAATGTCTGCCTCAAACCAGAGAAGTATTTCAACAGGTCAACAGTTATGGGAAAAGCAGATGGAAACTTTAACCTATGTGAGTCAAAACAACACATGGACAGAGCCTCATGGCTTCCCTGAAGTAACAGCTAAAGAAAATAAATGAAGCTAAGGATGAGAACAGGACCCTTTCTTCCTCCTGAAGAATAGAAACATGCCTGAAGCCTGGCTGGAAATGTCCATATAATGTTGCTTTCTTGACATTAATTTGAACAGGAAACACAAAACCAATGCAAACCAACTCTGATGTCTCCAAGGGACAGGGTCTTAAAGACTGGAATTAACTAAAGCCACATGAGTCAATTGTGAAGATTTCAATCATTGTTAGTTTGTTCACCTGCTTGAGACTAACAACCTTCTCCTACTCACTCCACTCTCCACCTGCCATGAACTGGCGGGTGGAAGAGTACTGAAGAGTAATACTCCTGATTACTCTTTAAGCTGCAGAAACAAAGACACTTGGGGTGATTCAGCCTGAGTTTAGAGTTGTTACACAACCGTGCCAAGATTGCACTCACAACAGCCAAAAGCTTTCAAACCCGAACCAGAGACTTCAGGAATCCCCTGTGGCTGTTTTGTCAAACTTGATTTCTAGATGGCTTGGAACACCTCCTGACCAAATAGCAAATTGTATTCTGATGTAGGTTTGGGAGTTCCCCGCCCCCCCCCACTTTGTAAAATGACCCAGGCTAAAACTCAGTCGACTGGAAGTTTAGATGAAGCTCTATTTACAGCTCAGCACAATGTACAAGCAGATATATACACTATAGACAGGAATAGTTACAGAAATATACAAGGTAAAGGTAATACAGAAACACAACTCCCCTCCCAGAAATCAGAGACCCTAGGAGAGGCTCCCAACCACCCTTCCACCTTCTCCCCACCCCTACACCTTACCCCAAGGTTTGCCTTACGCGTAAGGAGAATTTTGAGGATCAGCTGGAGGGGATTAGAAGGAAAGTGGTTAACGAAATTAATCAGCAGAGAGGAGAAGTTCAGAAGTTGCTAACAGCCCCAGACGCTGTGCCCCAGAGAGTGCCGCAAACCCGACTGTCTTATCTCATGTTTGTGTTCTTAGTTTTATCCATGTCAGCAAGCCTATGAGTGAAGTAGACATCACCATTGTTTCCTTTTCACAGCCTATGATAGAATTTTCTCTATTAAAATATTCCAATTAGCCTCAAACCAGCACAATTCTCAACTGGCAATCCATAAAACTTCTTGAGGCTTCTATGTAATCCCAAATTAAATCCAGACAGTATATTTTGATCCACCTCCCCCAGGCTAAGTAGAAGTGTAGATGTGTACTTCATAGAATCATAGAATGGTAAGGTTGGAAGGGACCTCAAGGATCATCTAGTTCCAACCCTCTGCCATAGGCAGGGACACCTCCCACTAGCACAGGTCACTCAAGGCCTCATCCTTAGACTTAGAGAATAAGTTTTTGTCTACCAAACATTTGGGTCAGTAAGGTAATACTGCAAGTGCTGTGCTTCCACATACACTTAGCACAGGGGAAGGAGTCTTGTAATTGCTGAGTCCTGTCCTTTTTTAAAGAGCAGAGAAACCAGAATCTCTTCCAAGAATGCTTGTTCAAGCTCTCCTCTGTCACAGAAGAACCAAGATCTCCTGTGCTGACACAGCAGTGCTGTAGCTATCATTGAGATAACATTCCCATTAACTAAGACAAAGACCCCAATTTCTGATCTAAAAGAGTATTTTCAGTACTACCCTAGGCAGAAAAATAGAGTAAAATACAAGAAGAGCCATATTGTTTTTTCTGAATCCTGTGGCAGCCACCAGTCACAAGCAGCTGAGGAAGAAAGCTGCCTCCACTAAGTATCTTCCTACCTCTGCTTGTTTCAGCTCATGTTATTCCCTGAACTTGATGCAATTTATTGAAGTCTTCCAAATGCTTATGCAAGCTTCCCTTGACAAATACCTCACATCTGCATCCCTTTGCAAGGAGTTTCACAACTCAATTTCCTAAGGAACCACTCCATGTTGGTCTCCTACTAGGTCCCCTCAGCTGGAAGGGCTGGTAAACAACCTATTTCTAAAAATTCTTGATGCTACTGTGTATCTCTAGGCTGTGTCTTAGAATTTATGTCATTTAAAGGCTTGCTAAGTCTAAATTACTGCAGTTCTTCAGGCAGATGCTGTGTAATCAATCACCTCTGCTGCCTTTCTTGAATCCACTCTAGTTCTACCATGCCCCTTCTGATATGAAGGGAAAGAAATGTCCTTACTGCATTGACATGTCCTTACAGTTCATTCTGGTGAACAAGAAGTGAGAGGAAAAGCAAAGGCTTGAAGAATTAAAAGAACATATGAAGCAGGAATGCAGTAGACATGGAGTCACAGATTCCATCACCCAGGTCACTACTACAAGCACTGCAGTAAACAGAGCAAGCCCTCCTTGTTTCTCTTGCTTTCATGATTCTTGAGAGCACTCATGCAACAGATCCTGAGTTTTTCTTAGAAGGAGGACAAATGAGCTTCCCTCCTTCCCAAAAGAAGCCTGTATGCTTGGATGGCACTCAGGTGAATGTGATATTTCTTATTGAAGCACCTGGGTTTGGAGCAAGGTGGGTATTTTTAAGCAAGATCCTGAGTCTATGTGAAATTCACTTGTCTACTTGAAAAATCAAATCATGCTCAGTCAACATAGCTTTTACTTTTCTAATAGGAGTCTTTGCTGGCCAGAGTCTTGTCAGAGACTCATCCCATGTGGAGTCCTGTGTGCTNGATCTTCGAGGTCCCTTCCAACCTCACCATTCTGTGATTCTATGATTTCTGCACAAGGAAACCAAGCCACTTGTGTTTCAAAACTGGTGAAACAGTTGGACAAAGCCCATGAGCTCCTGGCACACAGTGAGGATGTCACGATGAGTACCACAGATGTATTTACCAGGGCCAGGATTAGCAAGCAGCTAAGCATTCCGGGAACGTGTTCCATAGAGCCATGTTAATAAACATTATTATGCCAGCTCAATTTGAAGTTTCACAGATGCTGCAGAGAATCAACAACATATCTATTGTCTGTAAGCAAGGAACAACCTAATACCAGCTACCAGCACTGCACAAGTAAACACGCACTGCCCCAGGCAGGCTGCTGAAGGAGCTCAGTATCAATACACTACCATCTCTGTGAGTCCAAACAAGGGGGGGATGTTTATTTACAAAGGACAGCTTGAAAGCAGAATTCAGGCCAAGTACATTGTCATAAGGAATTGGACTAAGTTTACAAAAAACAGTCATCCACAGTATTTTAAGTTCTGCCAATAATCAAGCAAAAAAGTAGGAGCAGCACATGTGCAAGTTACTACAGGCCCAGCTGAATAACCCTGCCTCCAGAAGTGTTTTTTTAAGAAATAAAGGTGGAAAAAGGATTATGTATAGAGTGTTTAAAGATTAGCCAGATGAAAACAAAAGACTCTATTATTGATCTCCTTCGCAGGAAATTCATGGCAGACCCAAGAATGGAAGCTAAAATTCTACTCTTTCCTCCAGGCTTTACAGAAATATCACTATAAAAAGAAAAATCTACATCTATAGATGCTTTATTATGAATTACACCATGTTTTACCCTCCAGTAGTTCCTATAGAAGTGACTTATTAAACTGAAACACCTTGAGAGCTAGCATGCTCCCACGGTTTCCAGTAAGTTTCAGTACACTTCTTGCAGTTATACATACAGTAATCATTACATACTAAAAGAATCCACTGAAATTCTTGTTTTAAGTAAAATAGAAACTACCTTTATTATTAAAGCTCACAGAGTTTCCCATGACTTACAGCGCTGCTAAACTAACTGTTCTGGTTGGAATTTTCCAGGCTCTTTTTCTGGCTCAGACTATTTATTTGTTTTAGTTAAATGAAAGGGGAGATGGAAGCTTTCAGCCAAAATGGTACAATCGTTACTAAGAACTAGAGCAGAAAAAAAAAAAAAGATATTATTATTATCATCATTATTGTCATTATTATTAATAATAATTATATTATTTTATGCTCTTATGCTTGTGAGCAGCAATTCTAGCATGGAAAGAGAGCAGCTATTTTCATTACTCTTTTATTCAGCCTCTAAAATGTCTCTAAACTTTGCCAAGTTGCAGCCATTTGAAAATTCAGTTGAACTCAAAAGACTTTTGTCCCTTTTTACCAAATCAGCTCCTTTAAGACTCACTCTTCATTAGGTATTTTCCAGGGGAGGGCACACGAATGCACTGCTGCTGGACTAATCTGTATTCATCTCACCTGAAAGCTCTGCACCTTTCATAATCACTTTGTTGCACTGCAGAGCCTTGCTTAATTGCTGAGTTCAGCCTAAGGTAAGTAGGGAGGAATGAAAACTCAAAGGGATGAAGACGGGGACTGGCACTACGGAGGAAAACAACACCTGGGTATTAGGATGCAAATTGAGAAATTAA
Source organism: Ramphastos sulfuratus (assembly GCA_013399055.1). Taxonomy (NCBI): domain Eukaryota; kingdom Metazoa; phylum Chordata; class Aves; order Piciformes; family Ramphastidae; genus Ramphastos; species Ramphastos sulfuratus. Next base: position 5,632 of record WBNM01041162.1, read on the forward strand.
TCAGGACAGGAATGGCTCAATAACATCTGACTGAGACAAAGAAGACCAGGAACAGTACTTGTGGGAGGAAATTCAATGGGTTGGGGATAGATTAAGGGAATTTGGTATTTACTAGATAAATAAAGGCATAGTAGCAATTCCCGTGTATGGTCATTCACGTTCAGCAAATATTAATTCAAACTGTTGCAGGTACATATAAATTCTTCCAGAAAGGCAAGGAAACAGAAAGTCTGTTTTAAAAGAAAGCAGCCAAATCTTGAATTGCTTAGGCTAGCAAAAAGTTGTGTGTAAATACTTTACCATTAAGAGCTATTAAAGTGATAGGACAAATTGAAACATGAATGCATATACCAACTACAAATAAAGTACTGAGCCATTTATGGCCTACCTAACAGTAGGAAAGGAATCCTGGAACAGCCCTTCCAATGAATTAAGTAGGATAAAAAGCAACACATAGTTAACATGAGGTTTTGGTAGCTGGGGATTGGCACAAGGGGTTCTGAGACACATAGTGTAGTTTTAGGAGAAAAAAAGACACTCAACCTGTGAGGCATACTGGAATGCACAGGAATAATGCTGAAAAGCAGCAGGAGAGAGATGGAGTGGTTAGTGAACTCTGCCCTGCTGAGGCTGCATCTGGAGCACTGTGTCCAGTTCTGGATCCCCAGTTCCAGAGGGACATAGAACTGCTGGAGAGAGTCCAGCACAGAGCCACAAAGATGCTGAAGGGAATGGCACAGCTCTGTTCTGAGGAGAGCCTGAGGGAGCTGGGGCTGTGCTGCTGGGAGAGGAGGAGACTGAGAGGTGACCTCAGCAATGGTTATCAATATGTGCAGGGTGAGTGCCAGGAGGCTGGAGCCAGGCTCTGCTGGGTGATGCCAGTGACAGGACAAGGGGCACTGGGTGGAAGCTGAGGCATAGGAAGTTTCGTTTAAACATGAGGAGGATTTTTTTCCCCTGTGAGGGTGACAGAAGACTGGAACAGGCTGCCCAGGGGGTTTGTGAAGTCTCCTTCTCTGGAGATATTCAAGACCTGCCTGGATGTGTTCTGTGTGATCTGGTATAGGAGATCCTGCTCTGGCAGGGGGGTTGGACTGGCTGAGCTTTGGAGGCCCCTTCCAGCCCCTGACATTCTGTGATTGTGGGACTTTGTCTAACTAACATGACAGAGAGCCGCTTACATGCTATTAATTGCAGTCTGACAGAGTGTACTTACTTGATGAAGCCAGACAAGTGTGACAGGAATCAGTGAAGAACAAAGTGGAGAAGGGATGGAGAGATGGAAGGGGTTTTAAGCAGGTACACTGACAAGAGAAAGTCTGGATTTCTGTGCTGGATTACACTGGCTTTAGAGCTGGACATCCTCCTACAGAATTTAGACATGATGGCAGAGTAAAAGGGAGAATAAGACAGTCATTGCATGTGGTGTTAGAGAGGCATGCAGCACCTCTAGACTCTATAGGGAAAGGCAAGAATGTGGCATCTTACTCAGACACAAGTCTGCTAGACAGCAAACCAGAAGAACAGTTGCTGAAACAGCATCTGCCTGACACTCTAAAAATCCAAAGACTAGCACTGATTTAGAGTACAAAGGAAACAAAAATATAGAATCATGGAATCATAGAATGGTAAGGTTGGAAGGGACCTCAAGGATCATCCAGTTCCACCCCCCTGCCACAGGCAGGGACACCTCCCACTAGTACAGGTCACTCAAGGGCTCATCCAGCCTGGCCTTGAACAGCTCCAGGGAGGGAGCAGCCACAACCTCCCTGGGCAACCTGTGCCAGTGTCTCACCACCCTCACTGCAAACAACTTCCTCCTAACATCCACTTTCAATCTCCCCTCTGCCAGTTCAAACCCATTGCCCTTGCCCTGGCATTGCCAGACCTTGTCAATAGTCCCTCCCCAGCCTTTCTGGAGCCCCCTTCAGATCCTGGAAGGCTACTCTAAGGTCTCCTGCAAGCCTTCTCTTCTCCAGGCTGCAGAGCCCCAACTCTCTCAGCCTGTCCTCACAGCAGAGCTGCTGCAGCCCTCTCAGCATCTTTGTGGCCTCCTCTGAACTGACTCCAACACTTCCATGTCTTTCCTGTGCTGGGGGCTCCAGAACTGTACACAGTACTCCAGATGGGGTCTGAGGAGAGCAGAGTAAAGGGGCAGAATCACCTCCTATTAGAGCATAAATCTTCCAAATGCCTCAGAAATCAGCTGTTTGATGAAAAGTTCCTTATTTGAATTGCCCAATGAACAGACACTATCCTTTACAGATGTTAGCAATTCTTGTTAACATTAAAACTAATTTAATTAATGTAGTTTAATCATCCCAGTTTCATTTTTCACTTTAGACAAAGTTCGTGAGCAGCTCCTGGTGTCTGTGTCTGCATGTGTCTGTACGGACACGTGTTACTGCTGAGAGCTGGGAATGACTCCCCTTTGAAACAAAAGCAATTGTTTTTGTTGCAGAACTATGATAGGAAATATCTCAATCCCAGGAGCTATTGATTTAGGGAGCAGCTTTATCTGCTGCATCAATGAAGGAAATGGGAGTGGTTAATGAGTGTGAACCCTAGCCTGAAATCCATGAATGCATACCCTTTCAGCTTCCCATTATCACAAACCCCTACTGCATAGTTCAGCGTGAATCACTTTGTCTTTCAGAGTGTTCATATTCAGACTAGTTCAATGAAATCAAGACTATACAGCACGTTTCACTCCAGTCTTCTGTGCTGTCTGTCATGTATTCACACTGAAGAGCTGAAAATGCAGTTGGTATTTAGAATACGTAAACCCACAGAGCTGTCTTCTGTATCAAGAACTGAAGATCTAGTCTGCATAAACCGGATCAGCATTTCTCTTGCAGAATTATAGGATCAGAAACATACAGGTTGGCAAAGCCCCTCAGGAGCACCAATTCCAACCTAGAACCCTACTCTGCAAGATTCACCTTAAACCATAGCCCCAAGCACCACATCCAAACCACCCTTAAACACAGCCAGGGTCGGTGACTCCACCACCACCTCCCTGGGCAGCTCATTCCAGTCCCTGACCACTCTCTCCATGAAAAATTTCTTCCTAATGTCCAATCTAAACCTCCCCAGCCTCAGCTTGAGGCCATTCCCCCTTGTTCTGTCTCCAGTTCCCTGTGAGCAGAGCCCAGCAGCAGCCTCTGCACAATGTCCCTTCAGGTAGCTGCAGACAGCAATGAGCTCTGCCCTCAGCCTCCTCTGTTTCACACTAACCATCCCCAGCTCTCTCAGTCTCTCCTCATCAGATTTGTTCCCCAGGCCCTTCCCCAGCTTCGCTGCCTTCCTCTGGACTCCCTCCCGCACTTCCACATCTCTCTTGTATTGCAGTGCCCAAAGCTGAACACAGCACTCAAGGTGTGGCCCCACCAGAGCTGAGTACAAAGGGACACCCCAGAGACTGAGCTATCACAGCTGCTTTTGATGTCAGCTCTGAAGAGTGCCAAGTTTGTTGCACAGGAAGTGCAAGAAAACATGAAACTGCAGAACAGTGTGGAAAAAAGCAGACAATCAATAATGAGCTGAGTGGGTAGAGGAGCCTGAGGGGGAAGACAGGAAGGAAGAGGAGTGCAGGTAAAGAAATATTTATAGTGAGGCTTCACAGGACGGAGCCAAGGAGTATGAGTGCATTGAAAGAACATAGGCGCAACCAACAAAGGGATGCAAAGAAGCTGTGAGTTAGTAAAGAAGATGCCATTGAGAATAGACTGGTGAAATGTAGCCCTTCTGCCATACATACTGGGTAGGGAAAAGTCAGAATTAAATGGCTGGTTTGACTTTTCAAATTGGCAGTGCTGTTGGCTCAAAGCCCCAGCCAGTCTGCAGCAAACGCTAAGCACTTTTCCTTCAGTGCACAAACAAAGCTCACGACTCTGCATATATGTCGTGGTAGGCCTAAGCAGGCCAAAATAGGCTTACACATGTCCCGGCTTGCCCAGAGATGTTGTTCTGCTCTCCCTCCTTCTGCTATGGGGAGAAGCAACTGCAGGGAAGAGGACAAAGAATCTGGAGCCACTGAGTCTGAGGACTGCGGCTTGCCCAGAAGTGTTTCCCTGCTCCCCCTCCTGCTGTGCTGGTGGAAGCAACCCCAGGAAAGAGGAGCAAAGCCCTGGCTGCAGCTGGTATGGTCAAGTTTGGCAAAGTGCCATCCTGATTGGCTAATCTATGTCCCAAAGCCCATTAGTCTCAGGCTGTACTGACAAAAAGAGATGAGCAGGGAGCACAATGGGTGCTCTGCCGTTGTACCCGTGGTTGCTGCTGCCTCATTGCATCCTGAGCTGTGTGGAACTCCACGACCAGGCACAGTCTCTAAATGCCTGCAGGCTCTCAGCCCGCACAGCCAACCTGACACTGTGCCAAGCCGGCACATGGCATTGCATCCTGCCTGCCCCTCTGCAAGAATGGGGAGTCAAGAGGAACCAGGTCAGAGACTGTGCCAGACTCCAGCTGCCTGAGAAAAGAGCCTGGGAAAGCTCCAAAGCCTCTAATGGCTTTGAGACCACCAACAGCAACCCCTCCACCTGCTTTGGGTACTATCTGATAGTATTTTGTGAGTAAATACTTAAAGCCTCTTGTAATCACTAATTGCCTTCTGCCATGAGCGGAAAGAAACTTCCTGCATCCACCCAGTGCCTAAGCAGGATAATGAACCACAAGCGGTGCAGTGACCGCAGGAACCTTCTCTGCCAGTGAAAATGTTTGCTTTTGCTGGGTACCTCTTACAGTGTTCCAGTTGCGCCTGTTCCCTGCCTGTATAAATTTCCAAACTCTGCATTTGGAACCTTGTAACTAAGTTTTTTGTCAAGATTTAATGGTAATAAACAATTTTCATAGTTATTAACAACCTCTGCCTGGAAATCAAAATGAATGTCCATTGTTAATTTTGCATCTTTCATAACAGTATATGCTATGATTTTATGAATGGGAAAGGATCATAGCACTGATTTAGCAGAACACATCTATGGATCAGTTGTGCTGCTGTGCAAATAGCTTTGTACAGATAAACTTCGTGCAAACAAACCTTCCCAGCTGCCATCTGTTGCCTCAGAATTCTCCATAGCCAGCCTGGTGGCCTTGTCCAAAGTCAATCATTACTTCCACCACCTTTTACACAGTCTTCCTTCTCTGCCACTTTTCCTTCTTGGTTTGATGACAGGTATTGGTGCAGTCCCTCGTTTGGGCACGAATGCCCACCTGAAACTTCTAACAGCATTGCTCTCTGTCCAGATTTGAGCTGCCCCACGGCCTTCACTCCTGATTCCGTTTCTCAAACACTGCGCCAGCAGCCTGCGATTCCTGTGCTTCCCTGCTTTAGTCCTAGTGCAATGCCACCTGCCCCAGCTGGGTGATGGATATTCCCAGTGCAAAACCGTGTTGCACACATTTGCTTTTTCTGGAGGCACCAGACAGGTTTATTGCCTGACTAAAGGGCATTCTGCACAACACATTTTGCCTGAGGTGTGTGGCAGAGGCTGCTTTCTGGAACCAGGAGACATTCAGTAGGCAATGACCTAGAATGCCTCAAACTCTTTGAGTTTTACTACACAGGAGCACCCAGGAACCTTAGCTTGCCTCTACGATCCTATAAAGAGAGGGTGGTTTCTTGGGTACTCCCTTTGGGGGAACACCCCCCTGAGTCTTTCTCTGCACAGATTCTGGAAGGAATAATTTATTCCTCAATTGTTTACTTTTGGGAAGCGTTTTGCAGGAGGAATTCCTGAATCAAAGATGTGTTTTCTTCTGGTACAATCAGGCTGTCTTGTAGAACAAATTAGAGTCTGTGCTGCAGAGTATCTTTTTTTTTTTTTTTTTTTTTTAACTCTAGAAATTAAAAACAAATTAAAAAATAAGCAAACAAAATGCCACATGCCTTGATCACAGCACAAGTCTTGCAGTCTCACAGTTATGGTTTGGCCATTGGATTCACATGAAGTATGAAATGAGAAGGATTAAAACAAAATACTTCTCTTAATCCCCATAAATCTTGAAAGATTGTACTCAGCCTGTACCAAGGGTTGGACCCTCAAATGACTGTGGAGGCAGAAATGAGGAGAAAGGCTGTAATAATGGTTAAGAGATGCCATTAGTCTGAGAATCTTATTTCATTCTGAGCAGAGCTGTTTTCTGTCTTCGCTGCATTTTTTTTATGTTTACTTTTAGGCAGGCAGGGAGCACTGTGATAGAAAGATACCTGATTAGATAGGATGTGACCTCTGCAGGTTCAGAAAGTACTTCCACTGGGTGGGACTTGAAAGCATCTTTTCTTTCTTATATAGTTCAATCTTTAGCAATCAGCATCAGTAAGTCATTGGCAATCCAGTCAATATTCCTATTCATTTTTACCACCTTTGGTTGGGATTTGATGGTGTCTTGAGCTTTCTTGTACACACATCTTTTTGATTCAGATGTTTGTGTCTCATGACCAATTCTAGCTCTTCATGAGCATTGCTGATGCACAGGAGGCTCCTCTGAACAGTGTGCGCATGGATCCTGCACGAAGATCTGCTGCAGAGTCGTGCAGCAGGCAGAAGTTTGGATCTGACTATAGGTCATATGGGTGTCCAGTTTTACTGAGAAAGCCAAGTTTAAATCTCATAAGTGAACAAGACTGACCTTTAAGGAACTTCAGATTTGGCCACTGCACAGTCTCCATGAATCAGTAGAAAGGGATGCTGAGCTTTGCCCGAGTTCTTCCCTTTCACTCTTAGCATTTAAATACCAGATATCAAGCTTAGCCAGAAGCAGCACAGACAGACACAACCTGCAAAGGTAGCTACAGAGACCTCCAGCATAAAAGATGAATGTACAAACTGTAACAGCAAATGGCTGCTTAATAAACAGCTTATGGAAAGGATCAGACAGAGGTAGCCCAGAACCACTCTGACTATTGGCAAGTTCACAGCACTCTAAATGTTAAGTCAAAGGAAACATAACAATGTTATCTAGAACACACAAAGGGCATGAACTGATATGGATAATGACAAATAGACTACATAAATAATCTTAAGAAGATGTTATTAAAAGCCAGCACTTCTATGCAGCCAATGAAAAGTGAGATATGCTGTTGTTTGCTGTTTTCTTTCAGCTGGACTGTAATGCAAGCTGCATATTTCCCTGCTCTTTTAACTCTGTGTCAGTAACAGAGGTCTCACCAGGGCAAAAGAGCTTAGAAATGATGCTAGTAATGCTAATTGCTTAGCTGTACCCACACATCCAAGTGCTGATAACTCTACCTGTCTCACAGCCCAACAGGAACATCAAGAAAAGAAGAGCAGCACATGGCCCCATACTTTCACTCCAGGCTGCTGACAGCATCAGTAGCTCCTGTTTTGTCACGAGGCACCCTTGGGTGCTTCACCTGCCATAAATCCCTTGAAAAGCACTATTCTATCCTAACATCTTATTGTCATCTTACCACTGGAGGAAATTTTCAGCATCTCCCTACTCATCATAGTTCCCTAGGGAGAAGTGTATACCTTGCAGGTGGAGTTTGGAAGCAACTGTGATAGAGTAAAAAGAATAGAAAAAGAAACAAAGATTTCTTTTGTTCCAAAGACTGCAGAATTTCATAACATTTTCTTCAACATCCACAGCAAAAGAAGAGATTCTGCCATTGCTTGTTGAAGGCAACAACAAAGCAAGACGTGCTGTCTTTTATGTCCATTCTATGAAATCATTGGCTCTCCAGGGTTCAGGTCACTTTTCCATAAGATATAATTACCACTGCACAAGTAACTTCCAGTACCATTGACTGGGCAAACCCAGATGTACCAGTCCCAAGAGGGAAAAGGAATGCTTCCAGGAACTGCAAACAATTCTTACTCAAAATCTAATATAGAGGCCTAGGTCTACTCATTGTCATTCATGCTCTAGAGTAAATAGAATGAGAATTACTCTTTTCTTACAATGACACAAAGAAGTATGAATTGACTGACACTAGTAGAGCTACTTCTGGCATAAGATTCAAATCAAATTCAGTCTATGCTCTTGAAATACCATCAAGTTCTTATTTTAGACCTGGATATCTATCAATTATCACCTATAACTTGGATTTTAACAACAAATATTCACACAAATTCATTTCTCTCTCCCATTTTATGATTGACATGCAACAGTACAGCTAACAGCAAGAAATTAAATTACGATTGATATGCAACAGTACAGCTAACAGCAAGAAATTGAATTCTTCTCTCTCCCAGAAGTCAGTTGCAGAAAAAAAGGTACACCTAAAAAGACCATGCAATGAAATAAAAATGTGGGGCTTACTGTTGGTTTGTTGTTTGCAGTTGCTGTTCTGCTCATAGCTTTTTATTAATAAACTGCTGCTGACGCTGCTGGCACCTTGCTTCTGTTATTGAAAGGAGTCCTTCCAGCTTCCAACTGTGCTGGTGTTTTCTCTTGGGAGGGGATATGGTCTGCAAGAGTTCCATTAGCCTAAAAGAGAAACATCTGCTTGGAGTGTGGAGCAATCTATTGGCTGAGCTTAGCAGTAGGTTAGCTGCAGCTGGTCAACTCTGCCCTATCTTGCGTGCGTCACGGAGACCAAAATGAATTCACATTTACTGGTTTCAGTGAATTCTTAAAAGGAGATATGATTTAGATTAAAAAGATGATTATGTTGGCCATTTTTCTTCACTGTAGCATTAAGTTACAAGAGTGTGTTTTCCAGAAAGACAATACTATTGAACTATGAAGAAGGAACAGGCAAGTTGTTATTGCATTTTTTTTTTTTTTTTTTTTGCTAGATGTGGAATTCTGAGTGATTGCATCCAAAACCAGGCTACAAAATTACCAGGGTGAGACTACTTGAATGCTTTTCTGGCTCTCAGGCATGCTGGTGGCCACCACTTGTAGCACTGAAAAATTATATTGCCAGTAAACCAAGAAAATTCTGTTCACATAATTTGGAATTGCCTCCACATCACGAGGTGATTAATAGGTTATGTTCCATATAAAAATACTCAGGGCATAGTTTCTGCTTCCTAAGAAACATTAGTAAGACTTACATGGCTTTGTTTCGGTTTGTTTTGTTTCCCAAGAAGATTCTTTCTAACTTAATGGTAGAGGTAGCCCTTAAGGTGCTAGCTACATGGATCCACAGTTTTGAATTCCTCAATTCACCCATTCACAAATGTGTTATTCAGTTTTGTAACAGTGAAACATGCTAAAAATACAACTGTGTGAAAAAAGAGCTCAGTTAATTTCTCTGTGACACTGCTCTAACTTCACCAGTTAGGCTGCTCTCTACAACCCAGACTGCTAAGTCTGACATTACTCACTTAACAGAGATTATTTTAACACAGCTGATTGGTAATGTAGGTTGTTTTAATAAGGAAAATAAACCAGAGACAGACAAAAATATTCCTGTAAGTTTGCTCTGTCCTGATTATCTCTGTGGCTTATGCTGCTTATTTGTTTTGCCACATATACCTGGGCAGACCCCAGCTGCAGTCCTGTGTGCAGTTCTGGAGCCCCCAGCACAGGAAGGACATGGGAGTGTTGGAGGAGGTCCAGAGGAGGCCACCAAGATGCTGAGAGGGCTGCGGCAGCTCTGCTGTGAGGACAGGCTGAGAGAGTTGGGGCTCTGCAGCCTGGAGAAGAGAAGGCTTCCAGGAGACCTTAGAGTAGCCTTCCAGGATCTGAAGAGGGCTAGAGGAAGGCTGGGGAGGGACTATTGAGAAGGTCTTGTAATGCCAGGACAAGGGGCAATGGGTTTGAAGTGTCAGAGGGGAGATTGAAAGTGGATGTTAGGAGGAAGTTGTTTGCAGTGAGGGTGGTGAGACACTGGCACAGGTTGCCCAGGGAGGTTGTGGAGCACAGAATCACCCAACGTGATCCCTGGAGGTCTTCTGTGCTCCACAACCTTCCTGGAGGTGTTCAGGACCAGGTTGGATGAGTCCTTGTGTGGCCTGTACTAGTGGGAGGTGTCCCTGCCTATGGCAGGGGGTTGGAACTGGATGGTTTGAGGTCCCTTCCAACCTTACCATTCTATGATTCTATATGGATGCTTTTATAAGGTGTTTTGGCATCCACAGGTATGGAAAAACCAGTATTATTACCTGCATGGTTTTTCCCCCCAAACTTACAGGAGAAAGAAACTTAGTCTGGAGAACAAATGTGAATTTCCACACACTGCTATCAAAATCCTGGTTGTGTTTATACAGAGCTCCAAGCATGTTCTCACTGCTTCCTCCCTGTGGGTATAATAGCAACAGATTATCTCAGGCTCACCACATGCAACTTTCACACCCAGGTGAGTTTTCCCTAATTCAGTGCCACAGGACACAAGGAATACAGTACTAAAACCAACCTCCCTCTTCTTTACACCCTGTAAAAGCTACAGCTCACTGAGAACAGCAATGGGAGTACAGTAAACTGGGAATGCAAACACACACACAGAGAAAGCTTTGTCTGCACAAAAGGCAATCAAAGTAACCTGGTATAAAAAGACACTTTGTGAGTCAACCCAGGTGAGACAAGAAAAGCTCTCTGATCAGTGCTGGAAGAAAAGATCAGCACTTTCATCCATATTTTTCTTGCTGCTAGAAAAAGTATCACTTTAACATTATTTTTAAGATGATTATAGAATCACAGAATGATCAGGGCTGGAAGGGACATCAAGGATCCTCCAGCTCCAGCTCCTCTGCCATGGGCAGGATCACCTCTCACGAGATCAGGATGCTCAGAGCCACATTGTAAAGGGTTAACTGTCCTGGGTGGAGGAAGTGGTCAGAACTTGACCCCAGGTCTGCTCGACCCCATGTGCAGTGTTTAGCCCCCTCCCACTGCCAGACCCCTATATAAACAGAGGAACTTCCTATCTCCCTCTCTCTCTCCCTCTCCCTCTCCCTCTCCCTTTCCCTTTCTTCCTCCCTCTCCCTGTCTCCTCGTGGCCTGCATGCCTGACACCATCCTCGTTCCTGTTCTCCTGTCTCACCACATGGCCAGTCTCTACCACAGGGGGCTGATCCCTTCCATCCATTGCCATCCATCTGCTTGTATATATATTTTGTATCCTGTTTTCCCTTCCCTATACCTATTTTTAACTCCCCTACCTTAAATACCCTTTATTTATTGTTAAAGTTTTCCTTTTAACTTCCAAATCATAGCCAGACTGTTCTTTGGGTGGGTTTACCCCTTCTGTCTCCTCCTTTCTTTTTTGCTTTCCAAAAGGGGTGGGAGAGGGGAAGGCATCCTACTATTATTATAGAATCATAGAATGGTAAGGTTGGAAGAGACCTTAAGGATCACCCAGTTCCAACCCCCTGCCATAGGCAGGGACACCTCCCACTAGCACAGGTCACTCAAGGCCTCCTCCAACCTGGCCTTGAACACCTCCAGGGAGGGAGCAGCCACAACCTCCCTGGGCAACCTGTGCCAGTGTCTCACCACCCTCACTGCAAAGAACTTCCTCCTAACATCCAGTCTAAATCTCCCCTCTGCCACTTCAAACCCATTGCCCCTTGTCCTGGCATTACAAGACCTTGTCAATAGTCCCTCCCCAGCCTTCCTGGAGCCCCCTTCAGATCCTGGAAGGCTACTCTAAGGTCTCCTGGAAGCCTTCTCTTCTGCAGGCTGCAGAGCCCCAACTCTCTCAGCCTGTCCTCACAGCAGAGCTGCTGCAACCCTCTCAGCATCTTGGTGGCCTCCTCTGGACCTCCTCCAACACTTCCATGTCCTTCCTGTGCTGGGGGCTCCAGAACTGCACACAGGACTGCAGGTGGGGTCTGAAGAGAGCAGATATCTTTGAGTCCCCTGGGAAGCTACACTCAAACCAATACACCCATCCAGCTTGCCCTTGAAATCTTCCAGGGATGGGACTTCTACTACCTCCCTGGGCAACCTGTTCCAGTATCTCGCCCTCCTGCACAGTGAAGAACTTCTTCCATGATCAGCCTATTACTATTCCCAACAACATCAGCCTGTTCTACTTCGTGTAAGTCGTGTCTCTTCTAGTGGATCAGGAGTTTAGTCACCTCACCATCTGCTCTAAGCTCAGTACTTGGTTGGTTTAGTACCAAACCTTCCAACATCTATAAGCTTGCATATCAGACTTACACTTGACACTTCGTAGACTTCAGTTTCAGGACCTCAGTTAAAGCTGTTGGAAATTGCACTTTAGGTTCCAATGCTGTTTGCTGTATGCAATCATATTGCATACACTTTAGACCCAGTCTCCTAATTTGATTCTATATCTCCTTGAAGCATTTGTTTCATTCTTCTTTTTGTTGGCAAAGATGGTTCCAAATACCATATGCTGTAATTTGTCTTAATAAAGCCAGGATATTTCTGTGGAGGAGTTTGGTGACAAACCTGTCCTGTCACAATGAGACCTCTGCCCATCTCTAGCTGCTCTAAAAGCCCCAAACTATACCATAGCTGTCTCAGATGATAATTATCCTTGCATTTAGAATCATAGAATCA
>WBNM01041164.1:0-128927 GCA_013399055.1 Ramphastos sulfuratus
CACACTTTTCTTAATGCACCTCAAGATACTATTGTTTTTCTTGGCAACAAGGACACATTGCTGTGGAGTGAATAGCTTATTGTCTAGTAGGACTTCAAGGTTCTTCTCCATGGAAGTGCTTTCCAGCAGATCAACCCCTGATCTCTACTGGTGCCTGGTGTTGTTCCTCCCCAGGTGCAGAACTCTACACTCTTAAGGTTGTCAAATCACTGAGTAGCTTTGCAGCCTAATCCCTCATCTCAGATACAACTTTCTAAGCAATGTGGGCTTCCCTACTTTGCTGGGTCTCTTGGAGTGGCCCTTTGTGGAATTCGTCTTGCTTGGCCTCATTGGATGTCTCCTCAGGATAAGTCTTCTCCTAAGGTACCTTTATTCTCTGTTGGCTATGATGGAGTCTTGAGGACAGGCCCAGGAGTGTGCTTAGGACAGAGGAATCTGTTTCTGAAGTACTCCTGAATGTCTTCTCTCAGATTTATGAGAATGTCATTCTTACCCATTCCCACAAAAGGCCAGGTCATGCATAACCTGCACAATAGCTGCAAATAGTTCAGGAAGCCTCTCCAGTCACAGGTCTGCCAGCTTCAAAAGCAAGTACCACTAATTTGGCCTTTTAATCAGTGTTTAGGCAGGAAATTGTGTGATTTGCCCTGTAACAGGGTTGGTGACCCAGCAGTGCCTTTCAGCATGAGTTGGCATGGATGTGTTCACAGTGGTGTCCAGCTGCAGATTTCAGCCTGGGCGTACATGCCACGAGGGCACTCAGAACTGATGGGGGCTTCTTGGAAAATGTAGGTTGCAGCTTCTTCTTTCCCAGGCACGGTAGGAGTTCACCACCACAGAGTTGCTGTCGTGGCTGTGTGCCTGTGGAGGTTCTCTCTGCTCTAGTGAGCTGTGAGCTGCGTTGACCAAGTGCCAGTGTTTTCTGACCTAAATTTCTCAGAGACAGACAGCATTGGAGTCTGAAGCTGCTGCACACTGCTAGGATCCAGATTAGCCTTTCCTCTCTCATGAGATTAATTTCAGTGTTACGATGCATTTTAGCCATAGAATCATAGAATGGTTTAGGTTGGAAGGGACCTCAAAGCTCATCCAGTTCCAACTCCCCGCCATAGGCAGGCCTCATCCAACCTGGCCTTGAACACCTCTGTGGAGGGAGCAGCCACAATCTCTCTAGGCAACCTGTGCCAGTGTCTCACCACCCTCACTGTACAGAACTTCTTCTTAACATCCAGTTTAAAACTTCCCTCTTCCAGTTTAAACCCATTGCCCCTTATCCTGTCATTATAGGACCTTGTAAACAGTCCCACCCTTCGTGCAGTCCTCCTTCAGATACTGGAAGGCTGCTACAAGGTCTCCTTAAAGCCTTCTCTTCTCCAGGCTGAAGAGAAGAAATAAGTGAGTTTTCATAGAATTGTTTCAGTTGGAAAAGACCTCTAAGACCATTGAGTCCAACTGTTGACCTACCACCACCATGACCATTAAACCATGTCCGAAAGTGCCATGTCCACACGTTCCTTGAACACCTTCAGGAACAGTGACTCCACTGGGCTTCCTGGGCAGCCTGTTCACTCTTGCAGGAAAGAAATTTTCCCCAATATCCAAACTAAACCTCCCTTGGCATAATTTCAGGCCATTTCCTCTCCTTTTGTTGCCTGATACTACGGAAAAGAGACCAACCCCCATCTCATTCCAGCCTCCTGTCAGGTAGTTGTAGAGAACAATGAGGTCTCCCCTCAGCCTCCTCTTCTTCAGACTAAGCAACCCCAGTTCCCTCAGCTGCTTCTCACCAGACCTGTTCTCCAGAGCCTTCACCAGCTTTGTTTCCCTTCTCTGGACATGCTTCAGTACCTTAATATCTTTCTTGTAGTGAGAGGCCCAAGACTGAACCCAGTATTTATTTGAGTTGCAGCCTCACCAGTGCTGAGTACAGGGGCACAATCACTTCTTTGCTCCTGCGGGCCACAGAATGTAGTAAAAAACATTTTTTTCATCATAGACAGGAAAAAGAGACAGCCTAGTAGAAGGAATTAAGTTCTTCCTTTCAGATCTAAGGTTTATTGCTGGCCAAAACACAAGGATTGCTTTTAGATAGACAACTTATAGGGGGTAAAACAAGAACAAGCGCTTAGCTCTTACAGCTTCTTGCAGGCAGTAGAATGTATTATCTGATCAACCCTACCCAACAGGAACTGCATTAACATTCAGCATTCTTGTGGTTTTAAGTAATAGTGAAGAATCTCTCATCTGCCTGAAAGACATCTTTGGGTTCTGGAGTGACATACCAATGGACATGAGTTTGATTCAAAGGACAGAATCAGATTATCCCTTCACTTTTTGCTTCGCATTTGATTTACAGAGAGGATGGAACCTGCAATTTGTGTGCCTGTGGACCTCACTGAATTAATGTGAGTTTTGCTTAGGGTTTCATCCATAGCTTCTGGGTTTTCATCCTTGTCATTAAATCTTGTACTTGGGATTTTGCAAAATAGGACTGTGTGAAGCAGAGGGAGGTCTCTACCTGCAGGCTTCACTGTCACAAAACTCCTCTCAGCCTGAATGCTTTGGGTTTTGCCTGAATGAAGACCAATAAACCAACACCAGGAATAACCAAGACAGTGTCTTGCTAGGGAGCAGGGCCAACCCTTTCCCTGCATCAGCACCTGCAGAAGGGCTGTAAGAAATGTGGCACTGAGTGGAAGTTAGCAGAAGACTGAACAATAGCAGCACCTACCTTCAGCATCACCTCCTCCTCCCCCCCCTTTGCTTCCTGTCCCTTTGCCCTTCTTGGGCAATTTGTCTGCAGCAAGATAGAATCAAAGAACCCTCTTCCTTTGCTAAACAATTTTGCTGCTTTTGTTAGGATCAGATAAAATGCTGATAAAAGCTGTTGTAGCTCCCCTGAAGCCAGCAGGAGAATGCTGCAGATTTGGTCCTTGATGTTGTTGTTTTGTTTTTTGGTTTTTTTTTTCCGTTTGTTTGGTTTGATTTGGTTTGGGGTTTTTTTGCCTTGTTCTCCCCTGCATATATTCAGTTACATCTTATAGTAAATCCAACATTGAACTGACACAGAGACACAGTCCCCAGGGGTGTTTTGCCTGTTGGTACGTACAGTGCTTCAGAGCCTTTGGGGACAAGAATTTTGTAAATGAAAAGATCTCCAGAGTGCCTTTTTGGGAAGTGCAATTTAGGATTCAGTGTCGGTTTTGTTTTCTTTCTTTCTTTCCCCTCCTCCCCCCCACTTCTCACTAAACAATCTCTGATCCCTGCTGCTTGGGAAAAGGGCAGGAGTGAAACCTTGCCTTCAGCTCACTGCTGAGCCTCGTTCATTGCAGTCATACTTTGACAAAGGTTTTGAAAAGACAAGGAAATAGCTTTTATCCCATTGAGGTAAGTGCATTCAAAACATTTTTGTTAACTGTGTACAGTGGATGAGGGAGCCTGAGTGTACCCCTCCAAAGAGAGAAGACTGCAGCACTGAGGAGGGGCAGGGGTGAAGAGGAGGCGAGCAGCCTCCTGCTCACCAAGTGGACCATAGGAATTGCTTCGCCAGCAACTGCAAGCCCCATTAGATATCCATGGACATCCTCCCACTCCAAGCAAGGTGCAGAGCAGTTGGGGAAGAATTAGCACTGTGTCCAAATGTAATATGGTTGCTATTATGGGTAATATATATTTAATACTCTGCAGGGACCATTCAAGCCTGCATCTGTAGGAAGAGGGGGGAAAAAAAGTCAGGTTTGCTTGTTTTGGCAGGCTGGAGATTGGAGAGGCAATCTGCAATCTTCTCTTGGTGTGTTTTATGTGGGTGGGTTTTGTGAAGTTACAGGCAAAGTTATTGCACCCCTAGGCTACTCACATTCAGTGCTTCTCCAATTTTAGCAACATTCTTTCCAGGCTCAGCTACATTTGTTTTTCTATTCTCTATGGCAATTGATGATCTAAGTGTAAAATGTATAACTCGGGCAGGATCTCCTCTTCTATATTTCTTCTACAGCTGTAGCTGAATCAGGACAATATAATCCAGTGACATGTTGTAATGCCTAATGCTTTCTTTAATACATTCCAGATTAAAGCAGTCAGCAAAGTTTACATATCCAAAGTAATAAATTTAAACAATAAACCAGACAAATCGTGATCTATGATTGTGTCCTGAGAGTGTTGGGTTGGTTAGATTTCCGCCCTCCCCCGCCCCTTCTATCTTCTCTGGTCTGGCTAAAGCCTGTTTGTAGGAAACTCAACAGGACAGATAAAAGATGATGAGACAAACAACTTAATCCCTTAATAATGTCAAGTGGAAAATCCAACAACAGATTGGCAAGGAACTCAAATAACAATTGCAAAGTGGCCTTCGCTGAGGACTGCAGACCCAGTTTAAAAAAACCAAGCTTGAGATATAATTGGAGATGAGCCTGAGTCAGTGCCCATAGGTCCAAACATTTCTTTAAACTCTGGAATGGAGCCAAATTCCTTTTTTTTTTTTTTTCCCATCCATGCCTGTATAGTATCAACTTAGCTCCATTGAGGTTAGTTCAACATCACCTCATGCACCTCAGCACCTACACAAAGTGGCCATGAAAGGTGCCATAGTGGTATTTCCACTTCTGAATGCCATTACAGATGGGAGCACGGGATAGTGGTGAGTGTGTGCTGCCCAGGTAGGTGCTTGTCATATGCCAGCACAAGGGGGACGAGAGCTGGGCACCACTTACTTGCTGACACTGTGATGGCCTCTGAGACCCACCATCTCACCCTGCTCTTGCTGGAGACTGGTACACAGCTGCACCCCTGTTACTGCTGCTTAGGGCAATCTTAGGCTGCCATTAATAGAATCATAAAATGGTAAGGTTGGAAAGGACCTCAAGGATCATCTAGTTCCAACCCCCTGCCATGGGCAGGGACACCTCCCACTTGAAAGCAAGGCTTGTGGTTGCAGAAGTGGGAGGCACTGAGAAATGCAATTGCCAAGCACCTTCAGACAGAACGAGAGGAAATGGCCTGAAGTTGTGTCAGGAGAGGTTTAGGTTGGATATTAGGGAAAATTTCACTGCAAGAGTGGTCAGGCATTGGAACAGGCTGCCCAGGGAGGTGGTGGAGTTGTCATCTGTAGAGGTGTTCAAGAAATGTGTGGACATGGCACTTTGGGACATGGTTTAATGGCCATGGTGGTGTTAGGTCAGTGTTTGGACTCAATGATCTTAGAGGTCTTTTCTAACCAAAGCAGTTCTCTGATTCTCTGTATCTACCTGAATGACTGTTGTATTTTAAAAGGAGATGTGAAACCTGTTGTTCGACAAAGCCCTGACCAGTGTGCTCTGCTAGCTCTGTAGTTGTAATGTTCTTCTAGGAATTTATGTATAAAATGTTCCCAATCCATTTGCTCCCTCTGCTTGACAAATCCTGTTTCCATGCTTTTAGCAGAGAAGGACCTAGCCTTGATCTTTTTGCAAAGCCCACAGAATTGCATTTTTGGGTGTCAGGCTGCTGCCTTCGCACACAGACAGTGCATGTCACGGGGTTTGAGCGAGGTGTACCAGCACTGGAAAAAGTCTGTGCAAAGTTTGTGCTTCCAAGATGAACCTTTGGAAAATCAGCTCTGAACTGAACCAGACCCTCTCTCAGAGGATGAAACAACTAATGTTGTCTGGCTCTCCAGGAAGCCCCCTCGCACAGCAGTTTAAAACAAACGGTTTGAAACCATGGATACAGCTCAGCTCTGTGACTGTTAGCAGCCCCTCATCTTTGTCTCCTCTCGAGGAGAAAAGACTTGGCCTCTCTCTTCAGGTCTCTGTTTTCTCATGTTACCCTTCATTGCTGGAATGTATATTTTGAGCCAAGGAAGGCATCGTGGGGGTCGAGGTGGTTGGAAGTGGTAGGAGGAGTTGCTGAAGGAACTGGGGTTGTTTAGTCTGGAGAAGTGAAGGCTAATGAGAGATCTTACTGTTCTCTACAACTACCTGCAAGGAGGTTGTAGTGAGGCTGGTGCTGATCTCTTCTGAGTAACTAGGGATAGGACAAGGGGAAACGGGCTTAAGTTGTGCCAGGGAAGGTCTAAATTGGATATTAGGAAAAATGTCTCTCCTGCAAGAGTGGTCAGGCATTGGAACAGGCTGCCCAGGATGGCAGTGGAGTGGCCATCCCTGAAGGTGTTGAAAAAGTTTGTAGATGGGGTGCTTCAGGATATGGCTTAGTGATCACGGTAGTTGGGTTACAATTGAACTCAATGATCTTAAAAGTCTTTTCCAACCTTACTATTTTATGATTCTAAGCAACCACAATGTTGAGCAGGTGCTGGGGCAGTAATGAGAGGGGAAACACAGAGGTAGCACAACGCTGCTTCTGCTAGTCTTGTCTGTTCCTATATTGCACAGCCCGAACAGCTCTGATAGTGAGCCTTTGAGCCTTTGGGCAGCTTAGAGGCAATCCAGATCCCAGGTTTGTTCTTGTGGAAGGGAACCCTTTACAGAAGAGAGAAAACTCAGAAGTGCCTGTTTAATATAGACTGTTCTCATACTTGAGCATATGCAGGAGTTGACCTTTCGTCACTGAAATAAGAAGTGATGGGAATAGAATAAATTACAGCCTTGAAAGAAAAGCCAAGTAGCTTAGACTTGCACCTCAGTAGAAGGAGTCAAGGTGGGGAGGCTGAAAGAGCTACAGAGGGGGCAAATGACAGATTCAAAAAACAGTCTTTCAGCAGTGGGTTTGGTGGGTCTTTGCTGAGGTGTGAAATAAAGATCTGAGGTGATGACGAACCCTAGAAGTGAATTTTGTGTGGGTAGGTTGGAAAGACTCTGTTAGGGATGTTATCCTGAAAAAATCTGCAAGACTTAAAGATAGGTTGGATGTGAGGACTGAGAGATAGAGCTCCAAGTTTTCCACTTGCTAAAAGTTTCAGAGTAGGAGCAAAAACACTTGCAGATGAGAGCAGTAACATTTACACTTGCATTGCAAAGGCATCATTGTTCTACAAGTTGACAGGCTGCAAAGAATCAAACCTCTGTATTGCAATGCAAGTCTCAGAGCCACCATGTTTCCGTCAAAGCTAAAGCCAAAATCTTTGTAAGCTTAATAGGAGGCAGCTCTGAGTCCCCATGGTAACACCCCCTTAACCTTCAGGGTCTGGTGTCGAAGGCAACATTTTTCCAAGAGAACCAAAACCGAAAGCTCTGCCCTGGTATGCAGAAGCTGCAGCCTGATGAGGAACTCCCTCTGCTTGGTGTCTTCTCTCTGAACCCCACTCCCTCTTTGGCCTCAGGAGAGGGTGGCTCAGGGCTTTGTTAGGGCAGCCACAGTCAAAAGTTGAGCGGCTCTGTGCCACAGAGCCCATCATTGCCTGAAGGGATGCTGAGGCTTGCCCACTTGGCCTGCTCTTCCATGAAGGCATCTGTGCAGGGTCCCCGGGGCAGTCAGACCCCCAGCCCTGTCCAGACAAATGCTGGCAGGACAGAAAATTGTAGGAGTTGGCTAGAGCTGGCAAAAACATTTTTTTGGCAGGGAGTAATTTTTCCAGCAAATGCCAAGGGGGAGTCAAAATGATTCACAAATTCAAACACATTTTCTGAATAGTTCTGGCCTAGCAAAAAAAAAAAAAAACAACAAAAAACAGAGGTGGAGGAAGAGAGAAGGGTGTTTAAAATAGCAGTGCTGTCATTCTGACACTTTCAGAATGAACCCTTTCATTTTGAGAATGGTTTGTTTATGTTTTGCAAGCACTTGAAATGTAGATTTGATTCAGAATTTTTTTTTTCCACTTCAAAGTTGACCTCACTCCTAAAACACATTGAAAGGAGAAAATAGGAAAGGGTTTTTTTAGAACTTGCATAACCCGAAATGAAACACCTCCTTTTTGCTTTGGCTCTAGCTGAGCCATTTTGGAGCTTGCTTTCCACAGCCCCATGGTTTTAGCTGTGTTCAGCCCAACCTGAACATCTCCTCTCCCCCTAGCATTTGGGTTGAACTCTGATATAAAAGACCTGTGCCTTGTCCAGCTAACCTTTAAGTCTAATGCCATGGAGCAAGTGCTTTAGTTTAATCTGAGGTCAACCACATGTTGCTGTGATTCAAACTGAAACCTGTGGTATCAAATGAATAAGAACTGTAGGTTTTGTAGATAACTGACAGCTTCTCCAGAACCTCATGTAGAAAAAGAACCCAAACCCCTGGGGCCCTGAAATCTGGTCTAGAAATCTTCAGAGAAGCTGAATGGCAGACTTTCACCCCTTAGCCCTGACACTTGCACTGGTGTCTCCTTCAACTAATTCATTAAAGGGAAACCAGCAAACAGTGTTAATGAGTTTGGTGTAACCAAAAGCTGCTGTTTCCCTGGGCAGAGAGGAAGGAGTACACATGTGTGCTGTACTGGAGGTTACTGTTTCACAACGTGTTTGCTGCCTGGTTGGAACATAGTGTGCTGTTTCCTCAGCTGAAGACCATCCCTTGGCGCCTGGAGTGGAGTTTCCTTTGCTGAGATTTACTTGACTGTCTTACGAGCCCCTTCCCTCTGTATCCTGGGAAGTTTGAGCACAAAAAAGATGGTGTGGGATGACAAACTTTTGAGCAGCAGCTTCTTGTGGGCAGGAGCTATAGGGAAGATCTTTTCCATTCATGGAAAGAGAAGGCTGAGAGGAGACCTCGTTGCTCTCTACGACCCTCTGAGAGGAGGTTGTAATGAGGTGGGAGTTGGTCTCTTCTCCCTAGTACTATGTGATAGAATGAGAGGAAATGGCCTGAAATTGTGCCAGGGGAGATTTAGGTTGGATAGTAGGAAAATTTCTTTGCTGGAAGAGCAGTCGGGTATTGGAACAGGCTGCCCAGGGTAGTGGAAAGCTGTTCAGGAAAGGCGTGGACATGGTACTTTGGGTCATGATTTAAGTCCATTGTGGTCTTAGGTTGATGGTTGGACTTGATCATCTTAGAGGTCTTTTCCAACTGAAACAATTCTACCAGTCTATGAAGTTTTCAATCTCTTTTTTCTCTGCAAGCCAGAAGGCTGGAAATGTGCTTTCATTTTAGAAAGGAAAGCCCAGACTTTCAGCCACCTGCCTTTAAGAGCTGGGAGTTGTGAGAACAAGGCAAAGCTCAAGCTAAAACTGCAGCAGCAGACAAAGGATCTATTGAAATAGCTGCTTCTCTTGGTCCAGAAGTGGTCTGGGTGGAAAGAAAAGCCAGAAGGGCAGACCCTGTGAACAGATTCAGCTTTCCTGTAACAAACAGATAATGCCAGCTCTCCCCTCCCTCCTCCAGTTGAAATACAAAGCCCATGCATCCTGTTTGTATGTGTGTCCTGAGGCCTGGGAAAGCAGGGGAGTCTGCTCCTGCATCTCCTCCAAAATTCACTCATCTCCCAAGTAAAACCTGGAGGTAGGAGCGCAGATAGAGTTACAGGTGGCTACCAAAGAACAAGGACCATATAAACTGTACATGGAGGCTCACACTGATCTTAGAGGTCTTTTCCATCATCGAGTCCAACTGTGAACCTAAGACCGCCATGGCCATTAAATCATGTCCCAAAGTGCCATGGCCACATGTTCCTTGAACACCTCCAGGGATGATGACTCCGTATACTCCTTGGGCACCTGTTCCAATGCCTGGCCACTCTTTCACTGAAGAACTTTTCCCTAATATCCAACCTAAACCCTCTCTGGCACAATTTCAGGCCATTTCCTCTCATTCTATCACCTGATACTAGGGAGAAGAGAGTCAGAGAGCAATGAGGTCTCCCCTCAGCCTTATTTTCTCCAGGCTAAACAACCTCAGTTGCCTCAGTTGCTCTTTATAAGACTTGTTCTCCAGACCCTTCACCAGCTCTGCTTCCCTTCTTTGGACCTGCTCCAGCATCTCGATGTCTTTCTTGTAGTGAGGGGCTCAAACCTGAGCATAGTATTTGAAGTGTGACCTCACCAGCGCCATGTCTTTAGATCTTTGACATGTTTAAAGGGATGCTGGGTGTCCCTTTGGACATTGCACATCCCCTGGACATTGAATGTATCCCATTTCCAGCTGATAGGCTGCACAATTCTCTCAGATGCTCCATCTTCAGGGTTAACTTGAGTGAAATCACACCAGAAAGGCAGTTTGGAAGGTTGTGTACAATGTTAAGGATAGCAGAGCACTGGAACAGGCTGCCTAGAGAGGTTGTGGAGTCTCCATCTCTGGACAGATTCAAAATCTGCCTGGACATGTTCCTGTCTATCCTTCTGTCATGGTTTTAAGCAGGAGAGATTGCTCTTTTACCTCTTCCAAAAGGGCAACAGAAAGCAGCTCACTTACAGAACTGGAGGATTGGAAAGTTTAAGTGGAAAGGCATTCCATTTGAATGGAAGTTTAAATGGAAAGGCATGTACTGCAATGCTACAGTGGTATAGGGCAAAGCATAGCAAAGCATATAACATACACAAATTCATAGTCAGCCTTGGCCCAGTCCTTTGACCTGGGCTTACAACAATCTCGCTAGGCCGAAACCTCCCAGAACTTCTCCTAACCAGACCTCAAACGCCCCCCACACCCCTTTCCCTATACCTCCCTACCCAAGCTCCAATGACACAGTAAAAATCAGCTCTGCCAAGGCCAAGCCAGGCTATGAGCCTCCCCCATACCAAACCTGATACGGGAGCCTGTGCCACCAGGAGGGGAGAAGGGAAGGTACTGACTCTGCAGCCACTTATTTTAGGGGTGCAGAATTTATGGGAAGAAATACCAAGATTACACTTTCCAGTACACCTCCTGGACCTTTCTAGCTTCTGGAGGGCTGTAACTGTGTGATGTTCTTAAAGGCACATAGGCTCAAGTGGCCACACCTTTAGGTGAACCTGCCTTGGCAGGGGAGTGGGACTTGATGATCTCCAGAGGACTCTTCCAACCCTTGTTATTCCGTGATTCTCTATCATCTCTTCTGGCAGGGACTTTCTGTCTTCAGGGCCAAGTTGAGGGACATCTGTGAATTCTTCTTGTAGCTGGTCTTCTGGAGAGCAGCTGTCTTTGGAAAACTAGCTAAAACCTGCTGGTGGCATAACAAACAAAGTCAGAGTCTTTTCGGGATGTAAAATGAA
This sequence comes from Ramphastos sulfuratus, assembly GCA_013399055.1. Classification (NCBI taxonomy): domain Eukaryota; kingdom Metazoa; phylum Chordata; class Aves; order Piciformes; family Ramphastidae; genus Ramphastos; species Ramphastos sulfuratus. The sequence continues at coordinate 11,049 of WBNM01041164.1, forward strand.
GGGACGAAAGCAGCTTTACTGGCTATTGGCAGAAGGCAGAGGCTTGCATAACAGCAACATTTTCCATATACTGTGCAATCGAGTTACTTGCTTGGGAGTTGAATTGCAAGTCAGCTCGGAGAAGGTGGCCAGCTGTAACATAACACACGCGTTACAACACACATACTCAGTGTTACTACTCAGTGTCAATGTTTATTGAACTGAGCAAAGCTTTGAGAAAGCAGCTTTGGCTCAGGAGACACTTGCAATGTGATGGGACTCAGGGTCTCTAAAGCAGCACAGCTGGGGTTTTGAGGTTTGGGGAATATGTTCTCCAAAGATAGAATAGTTTGGCAGATATGTGCTCAGCCCTTTAAGCCCCTTAGACATGTTAGCTTTCCTAGTGGGTAATGAAAAGCCACAGATTTCACCACTGATCTTGAAAAGATACTGCGGGTTTTGGATGAGCAAGGGAGACTCCAGGTGGAGGTTTAGTGGCTGAATTTGCAGCAGTGGTTCCATCTAATGTCACTGGAACATGTTTGTTTGCTGTGGTCTCCTGGTGTCTTGCTGACCTCTTTTGCTACTGCAGGAACCGGGGCCAGCAAACAGTGCTTGGTGATTCCTTGAACTGTAGTTCCTTCCCTCTCATTTTTGTGGAGAATTGAGAAGGCTCTGGGGAAACCATATAGTGGCCTTCCAGTACCCAAAGAGTGCTACATGGAAGCTGGGGAGAGACTTTCTACAAGGGCTTGTAGTAATAGGATGAGCAGGAATGGATTGAAACTTGAGGAGAATAGATTTAGATTGGGTATTAGGAAGAAATTCTTTCCAGTGAGGGTGGCGAGACACTGGAACAGGTTGCCCAGGGAGGTTGTGGATGCCCCCTCCCTGGACGTGTTCAAAGGCCAGGTTGGATGAGGTCTTGAGCAATCTGGTCCAGTGGAAGGTGTCTCTGCCAATGCCAGGGGGGTTGGAACTCTAAGGTCCTTTCCAACTCAAACCACACTATGAATCTGTGAATCATAGAGTCACATAATTGTTTTGACTGGAAGAGGCCTTTAAGATCATTGAGTACAACCTTCAACCACTATGGCCATCAGACCATTTCTTGCAGTCCACACATTTCTTGAACACCTCCAGTGGACTCTGCCACCTCCTTGGACAGCCTGTTCCAATGCCTGACTGCTCTTGCAGGAAAGAAATTTTTCCTACTATCCAGCCTAAACCTCTGCTGGTACAGTTTTAGGCTATTTCATCTCATTCTATCACTTGATATTAGGAAGGAAAAACCAACACCCACCTCACTTCTCCTCTCAGCTTGTTTTCAGGTAGTTGTAAAGAGCAGTGAGGTCTCCCCTCAGCCTCCTCTTTTCCAGGCTAAGCATTCCCAATTGCCTAAAGCATCACCACCCTAGAGGGTTGCTTCATTTCAGTTGCAGGAGTGGAATGAGATTGAGCCAAGTCTCCTGTGTCATAGCTCTGTGGAGTCTGGTGGGCTTGCATGAGGATTAAATCTGATCCAGGGGAAGAACGACATGAGACATAGATAGGCTGGGTTAGTGCATTGTTTGTATAAGTGGCCAGACCATGGAGAGCTGCCCATATTACAAAATTCCCCCTTCCCAGCCAGATCCATCAGAGATCCTTCAGAAAACACAGCCCAGGCAGAGCAGCAACAAAATGTTTGACCGAATTTCCCCTCTGTCCCTCTTGTGCTCAGAGCTGAGGACCATGTTGGCAGTGGCGCCTGAGCTCAGCTCACCAGCTGTGCTGACCTGACATCCCAGGGAGCAGGATGGGTCAGATTGCTGTGCCCTCCCATGGGAGTGAAGTTCTAAGTAATATTTTCGGAACAAAAATAGGAACCATCCACCAGAGTTATTTCTGATGACCTCAAAATAAAGTTAAAATTTGGTGTTTTGTTTTTTTTTCTTTTTCTTTTTTTTTTCCCCCTTTGTTTCTTAGCAGGGGTTGCTGAGCTCTCCAGCAGAACAGGAAGTAGGCTGAGGAGCTGTTTGAGTAACCAGAGTTGTCAGATCAATGGAAAAAAAATGGTTTGAGTACATTTTGTGAAAGTGCAGCCCAAAATGTTGAAATTTCTGCAGTTTCTCTTTCTAGATCAGGGCTGTTCTTCGTGCCAAGGGGACTTGCGTCGGCTGCTGCCGTGTCTGTAAGCAAACAGAGCATTTCTTTTTGATGCCGGACACAATGCGCAACCAAGGGCAAAGCAGAAAGCTTTCCCTTGGTGTCCTTGGGTCAGATTCCAGATGAGTTAATCTCTCGACAGGATCAGGATGCGATGTAATTTTGAAATGCCTACCGTGCCATTTGGAAGCAAAATAAACATGCTTTTATTGGGAGTTGGGCATGGGGAGGTCAGGGTAGGTGATGGGGGAGAGGACAAGAGACACCATTGTGCTGTCAGAGGGGAAGACACAGTTCTCAATGGCCGTGGTGAGGTTGGTCCTACATTTTAGTCACACTTGCAGCTTCTTTCATGTTTTGCAAGCTCATCTGAGAGCCAAATGCATAACAAATCAATCTTTCAAGGGAAGCAGAGCTGGATTGCTCAAAGTATCTTGAGCATGAGAGATAACTCAAAGGAAGTGCAACTTTTAAAATGAGCATGTGAAGTGCCTCTAAGAATCTAACTAGTTTTTCCTGTTTTCTCTTTTTTTTCCCCCTTTTTTGTTCTCTTCCCTCCGCTTAGTCCCACATTTTGCCTCTTTGCTGTCTCATCATGTCACCGTTCCCATTTATGCTTTCCCCCCCATTAGCAGTTCTCACAGAGGCATACAAAGGGTTTTCGATCCCGTCACATGCTCCCGCTGGAACTAGAGCACAGCTCTGTTTCTGACTCTGCTCTCTCCAGGATTTTGTCAAGTTGAGCTGCAGACGCGCCCCAGCTTTGCCTTTCATTGTCTCTTCAGCTGTCCTCTGCTGGCAACACTCGGGCAAAGGCCGAGTCGAGCTGCAAAGCAGAGGAGATGCCGTGAGTGCAGCGAGAGCCAAAGGGGCTGGACGGGTGGCCCCTGGGCCGGTGGGATGGGGTGGCTGTGGGCAGGGAGTGGGGTGGCTGTGGGCAGGGAGCGGCGCGGCGTGGGAGAGCAGGATCAGGAGGGAGAGATAAGGCCGACAGGAAGGGAGCGAAGGGGAAAGGCAGGTGGAAAAGGGAAATGACCATGGAGGCCAGGAAGAGTAAAGAGAATACAAGGGAAGCTGCGAAGCCATCTGGGAATCTGCTTTAACCACATGTAGATCGCAGGCGTCCCCGCGGCTTCCCCCTCTGTGCAGAGCAAAGCGGTGCCCGGAGCGGGCCGGGCAGAGCCGGGATGGCGGCACGCAGCTGTGTGGGGTGAGCCTGCCTGGGTGCGGGGCCGGGGTAGCGCCTGGGGGGACACTGGCACCGGCTGGGGGCAGGTGTGGGGACAGCTCCGCGCAGGTGTGAGGGCATGGTTGGTGGTGGGTATGGGGGCAAGGGGAAGGCGGTGGGACACAGGAATGGGTAGAGCTGTGGCAGAGCTGGGTCCTGTGAGGACTGAGGTGAAGGTTGATGGAGCTGCCGCTGTGTCAGCTTGTGGGTGATGGTGGGGACAGAGCAGGATGGGAGATGGATGCTATGAGGTGGAGGCAGAGTGGGAAGTGGAGGGGAAACCAAGTACAAAAGCTGATCAGGGGATGGAAAAGGAGGAAACTAGAGGGAAAAATCATGAGAAAATAAAGAGTCATGGGAGGCTGGCACAGAAAGGCATGGGAAAGTGAGGAGGGCTTGGATAAGAAAATTTTAAAAGCACTTAATGATATCTGGGGTGGGATTTGTGGCAAATAGTTAGGTCTGAGCCAGCCTTCTTTTGTGGGAAGAAACAGGCCTCTGCAGGGTGCAGCGTATGTGACCTGCCTGCACAGCATGAGAGGAGCGGTGCTGTGGCTGTGAAAGGAGTTAACTAGTATAGATGGAGTCATCTACACTGATCACGTCTAAAAATAGGTGAGGTGAATTGCAGTCCCAAGGACAAAATGTTGCAGTAAATTAATGCAAACAATCTCATGTTATCTAGCAGGGCACATTCATGCCTCCTCCATGCATGTACATGCTGGAGGTGTGTGCCTCAGTGCAGGGCTTGTGCACATTAGGCGCATGTGTGAACACCAGCAGGTACCTAGCTGGGATGTTCCTGTCTCTTATCTTCTGTGTCAAAATTCTCTGCACCTCATACCCTGAAAAACTGAACTGTGATGCTGGAGCAGGCTGTGGTTCCTCAGGTGTTGGCAGTTTGTCATAGATTGTTCCTCAAAGTCTCAGTGAAGAGCAGGAAGATGTGTTGCAGTTTCAGGGTGGGTTGCTGATGACCCCATTGCTCTCTCCCTTCCTACAGAAAGGGCTGCAGGGTTAATTCAGACCCTTACCTGGGTTTAGCTCAGTTCTGCAGGCTTCCTTCACTGGCAAGAGGCTCCTGAGTGCTTCCACCAAAGGTGTGGAGGTTTACTTTGCATTAACTCATGCTGGGAGGCACCAGTGTGACAGGGTAGAAAGGTGCCTAGTTCCAAATGGTGCTGTTTTCCCAGTGCCGCCCTGCTGTCTGTCTTGAGGGAGAGACAACCATGGGACATACCAGGAGAAACCAAGGCACACACAGTTATTTCATGGCATTCCTCACAAATAGATTGGCTGCCGTAGATGGTCTGAGCAGGGCACAAGGCTGGGACCCATCTGCATTGGAGATGTCCTCTGGCTGCCCCAGCCCACTCCCTGCAGCCCTGCTCTCCTTTTCACTGTCCTAGTCCCTGAGCTCATCCCAGTCTCCAAAACTAGGTCTGCAGGTCCCTCGCCTCATCTTTGAAACTCTCTGTGCAATTAACACACAGAGGCATGTCCTTGGCCAAAAATGCCCCCAAAGGATGGGCAAGGAGAGGATGCACACAGTTTGGCTGGAGCTGGGGCTCAGGGTCATTTGTAGGACCAGCTACAAATGTGTCTTTCTGCACCGAGAAGTGGCAGGTTGCTCTAGGAGGTGGTGAGTCTCTGGTGCTACCTGAGTTTAACAGTCTCCACTGTGTAAGAGGGCAGAAGTTTAGTCTAGAGAGGGTGACACTGGACGACCACTTTTAGTGCTTGGGTCTGATTGGCTGTAACTGTGCTTCTCTGACACTTGGTCCTTCTCTGCAGGCTGCTCATTCTCATGCTGCACATTTCCTCTGCCTGCAAAAGCACTTAGAGAAGCTTGGAGCCTCAGGTCACCTATTCTCAAGATTTATGTCCCCTGGATGATTTTCTAAGGAATCTCTTAATATTACAGATCATGAAAAGATGTATATTTGTCAGAACTAATGCTAGGAAGGTATGGAGTTCATTCTTAGGCAGCTTTATTTTTGTGCAATTAATTTTGTAAGAGCTCACTCACCCCTTCTCAATGCTTTCATTTGCTTGTGTGTCCTGTGGTCTCAAGAAGACAAGGGTTTCTAAGAGCCAGCAGCTGTCTTGAGATCACTTGTTGGCAGTGCTCACACAAGCAGCACAGAGGCAGCCATCCCTGGATATCCACATTCCATATTTCCACGTTTCTGGATTTCACATTCCTCTCTACAACTCACTGAAAGGAGGGTGGAGTGAGGTGGGGGTTGGTCTCTTTTCCGTAGTGTCAGGTGATAGAACGAGAGGAAATGGCCTGAAATTGTGTTAGGGGAGATTTAGGTGGGATGTGAGGAAAAATTTCTTTGCTGCAAGGGTGGTCAGGCATCAGAACAGGCTGCCCAGGGAGCTGCTGGAGTCACCATCCCTGGAGGTGTTCAAGAAATATGTGGACGTGGCACTTTGGGGCATGGTTTAGTGGCCATGATGGTCTTAAGTTGAAGATTGGACTTGATGATTGTAAAAGGCCTCTTTCAACCAAAAGAATTCTATGATTCTGTGACCTTATGATTCTGCGTTAGCTGTTGAAACACGTCCTGCAAGAGCTGTAGGATATCACCCCATTAGTGTCTCTAAGTAGAAACCTAATACACCAGTTTGTGGTCACTGTAATAGTTTCCAGGTGATTTTGTTTAGAAGCCTTTGTGAAACATTATTTTGTGCATCCCTTTTTTGTTCATTGATGGTTGGACTCGATGATATTAGAGGCCCTTTCCAACCTTAATAATTCTGTGATTCCTTTGTCAGCCCTCAGGCTGAAAGTGAAAAGGTCCTGCTACAGAAGACTGTGGGCAGAAAATGCACAAAGTTTATATGTGGGATTATGTAGTCTGCAAACTAATGGGCTGCAAGTGAAATATTTAAGATCATTGCAAAACTGTTCTATCCCTTCCGTTCTGCTTACCCTGCCTGGTAAGAAGCCATACAGTTTGAGTGATGAATCTGCACAAATGTACACAGACTTGGAGAAGCAATTTGTTGTCAATTCTCGCAGAGTCTCCCCTCTGAGGAACTCTAGTCTATGGGATGCTCCAAGCCCACCCTCACCAAGGGGAGAAGTGACTAGGGGAATGCCTGAGCTGCCCACTCCCAGCTCTACAGGCAGAGGTAGGCAGCCACATGTGGGGTTTCAGCAGCAGCCATCTGCTGATAATGTGGAAGGAACCGGATGGGATCTTTGCACTGTGTGGGTGGCATTGCACAACAGCCTCCATGGCTGATGAAGGCTGGGGCTTCTCTCTGTGCTCTGCTGATGGGGAGAGGGCTGCAGAGGCACCACATGACCTATGGCAAAGGCCTGCTGCTTTCTGTGGTGATGAAGGGCTCCAGACCAAATGAGATGACAGCTGCTCGTGCTCCTTCAGCTTCCCGCAAAATAGGCATGGGTGAGACCAAACGCACCCAGTGGTGTTTGCTCCAATCTGGGCCGTGTAGGCTGGAATGTTCTCATAGCTGAAACTCCAAGGAGGAGCATTTGCCCAGTTTTGTGTTACATACAGCACCTGAGAAAGTGGAAGCCTTAGGTTCTGTAACTCCTGAGACCTGACATCACAAATGATGTTAGGGCTACAAAACTGATGAAGGGTTGAGAGAACAGGTCTTAGGAGAAGTGGCTGAGGGAACTGGGGTTGTTTAGTCTGGAGAAAAGGAGGCTGAGGGGAGACCTCATTGCTCTCTACAACTCCCTGAAAAGAGGTTGGAGTGAGGTGGGAATCAATCTCTTCCCCCTAGTATCAAGTGATGGAACAAGGTGAAATGGCCTGAAATTGTGCCAGGGGAGGTTTAGGTTGAATATTGGGACAAATTTCTTTGCTGCAAGGGTGGTCAGGCACTGTAACAGGCTCCCCAGGGAGGTGGCGGAGTCACCATTCCTGGGGGTGTTCAAGAAATGTGTGTACATGGCTCAATGGGACATGCTTTAATGGCCATGGTGGTGTCAGGTTGATGGTTGGATTCAATGATCTTGGAGGTCTTTTCCAACCTGAACAATTCTTACTCTGTGATGAGCCTCAGGTGCATCACAGACTAGCACTAGCTGCATGGCAATGTCAGGCAGAACAGGAGCAGGACCCAAAAGGATGTGTTTTTATCTCAAAGTTTGTGTGAGCTCCAGCAGTGCAAGGCTTGCAGTGATGCTGGGTGGATACTTCTGGGGGGCTGCTATCAGTGGTGCATCTCTGGGCACCATTGGGGTTCGGGTAACAAAGTCTTCACCTGATGTGACATTTCCACTCTGCCTTAGCTTCAGCCCAGCTCTCACATTTAGACCAGCTGAGGATCTGGCTGCTATCTCAAACCAAATGGCTACGTAAATAATGGGGAGCTCGAGCTGTGTCAGAAAGCTCCACCCTTTTCCTGCAGTTTAGCTTCAGAGAGTCAATGCTACTTGTGATGCTTTATTGTCACAGAAGAGAAACCTGGGAAAAAAAGGTCATAGGATGATGAGAGCATATCTGGAATATTGTATCCAGTTTGGGGCTCCCCAGTTCAAGAGAAACAGGGATCTACTGGAAAGAGTCTAATGGAGAGCTATGAGTATGATAAAGGGACTGGAAGATCTCTCCTGTGAAGAAAGACTGAGGCTGTTTAGTCTTGACAAGCGAAGGATGAGAGAGGGGACCTTATTAATGTCTATAAATGTTTGAGGAGTGGGTGTCAAGATGAAGGTGTCAGTCATTTTTCAGTGGTGTCCAGTAACAGGACAAGGAACAAGGGGTATAAGCTAGAACACAGAAGTTCCACCTCAACATGAGGAGAAACTTCTTTACTGTGAGGGTGCTGGAGCACTGGAACAGGCTGCCCAGAGAGGCTGTGGAATCTCCTTTGGAGACTTTGAAAAGCCACCTGGATGTGCTCCTGTGTGACCTACGCTGGCTGATCCTGCTTGATCTCCAGAGGTCCCTTCCAACCATCACATTCTGTGATTCTATGATTTGTGTTGAGGTGTGCAACTGGACTTATCTAGAGTTGAGAAGATGGTAGAGTTTCTTCAGTAGATGTTTTTAGATTGCATTTGTTTAAACAAGAAGGAGTAAAGTTGACCCAGTAATTAATATATAGAAACTTAATTGTGGTTTTATTTAAGGAAGAGTTTAATTGGAAGAGATGATTTGTGTGCTGTCCAAATATTGCCTCACCCCTAGTTGGCATATTGAGATAAAGTAATTTTGTATGCATCTGGCAGCTGACTTAACCAGCAGCCTCATGCTTTGCCAGGGCTGGTACTCACATACCTCCTGGGTGTGCTTCTGAGCATGCAGAGGCTGTCCTGGAATAATTCAGCTTCCTGTGAGCAAGCTCAGCACAGCTGGGCTGACATGGTGAGGCTTGGTGGTGGGCTGTAAAGGAGTGAGAAGAGCTGTGAGGATACTGTGGACCCCACATGGGTAAGTGCACAGCAGCCAGTGCTGCTGGCACTCACACAGTGCCTTCTCAGGCTGAGATCTTAAGATTCCTTTCAGAAGCAGTGTGGCTTGATGACTCAGGTGACTGTCCCTTTTGGAAGTTCACATTGACTGTCTGTCTGTCCACTCCTCTTAGATATATTGGAGTTTTTTAACTCATCTATTTCTGCTCTTCAGCTTCTATTCTGGTTCCACTTGTAACAAAATAGAAGTTCTTTCCTATGAGGGTGGTTGAACACTTGAATAGGTTGCCCAGAGAGGTGGTGGAGGCTCCATCCTTGGAGACATTCAAGGTCAGGTTGGACAGGCCTCTGAGCAACCTGATCTAGTTGGAGATGTCCCTACTTGCTGCAGGAGGGTTGAACTAGGCAACCTTTAAAGGTGTCTTCCAACCCAGTGCATTCTATGATTCTGTGAAACATTACTACAGCAAAGGAGTGTTTAAGACCATAGTGTTCCTCATGTTTCTGCATACTACATGGGCATCACACAGAGACTGAGCAGCACTGGTTCTGAACCCTCAGGTCATTTGTGCATGGCTGCTTAGAACTGTTGAGGTTGGAAGAGACCTTTGAGATCATTAAGTCCAACTGCTCGCCTAGAGGTCACAATCCCACCACTACTGCTAAACCACTACCACTAAACTACATCCCTCAGCACCACATTCACACATCTAAGATACCTCCAGGGATGGTGATCCCACCACCTCCCTGGGCAGCCTGTTCCAATGCCTGACCATTCTCACAGTAAAAAAAGTTTTCCTACTATCCAACCTAAACCTCCCCTGGTACAGTTTCAGGCCATTGCCTCTCATTCTATCACCTGATACTAAGGAGAAGAGACCACCCCCCCACCTCACTTCAACCTCCTTTCAGGGAGTTGTAGAGAGCAATGAGGTCTGTCCTTAGCCTCCTCTTCACCAAGCTGAACAATTGCAATTCCCCCAGCTGTTCCTCATAGAACTTCCTTGGTGCATCACAATGTGTTCCTTACAGATGAGCTCTCTGCCAGCCTCAGTGTTTCTGTCTGTAACAGGATTTCCACAGAAATTCCTCACTTTTCCTGTACTAGAATTTTTCTCCTGTGACCAGTGAGACCTGCTCTTTTCAGCATCCCATCAGGCTGGAAGCTGGTAGAGCTGGCAGAGCTCCACTGCCTGCACACAACCAGCACAGGACAATAGAGATTGTCTGCAGTGCTTGACTGCTTGCTGCTGAGATAGGCAGCCCCAGGCCCTGCTTTGGGCAGAGTTCTCCCCTCAACCTTCTCTTCTCTTGGCCTAAAATTTGCCAGGGGAGGGTTAGGTTGAATATTAGGAAAAAATTCCTTACAGAAAAAGTAGCCAGGCATTGGAACAGGCTGCTAAGGAGGTGGTGGAGTCCCCATCCTTGGAGGTGTTCAGGAAATGTGTGAACGTGGCACTCTGGGACATGGTTTAATGGCCATGGTGGCGTCGGGTTGATGGTTGGACTTGATGATCTTAGAGTTCTTTTCCAGCCAAAATGATTCTATCATTCTATGAAGCAGCATTTCCACTCCCTGCAGGAGCTTCATCTCTTTCAATCACAGCTCCTTGCTCTGATAAGCTCTGTGAATGTCACTAATCTCTAATTTGGTTAGTGCTGGCTTTTCTCTTTCAGGGATCATGTCCCAAAGTAGCTGCTGAAGGAGCAGACAGGTGAAGTGGGACATAAAAGCAGATGTTACAGGGGTGTGTGACCGCAGAGATGAACCTTGCCTCGCTCTGAAGGGGAGTCCTCAACCTCTCATGCAAGAAGAGAGCAGCAATGTGTTTCCTTCTTCTGGTGGCAGCTTGCCAAGATGAGCAGCTTAGCACCAATGAAAACATCTCTCTGCAACCCTCAAACTGGGGCATGTGGATTTCCTCTTCAGATTTGCATTTCTCTTGCAGCCCCTTTCAGCTGGCCTGAGGTGCAGTAATGTGCAGGTGGAAGAGCCCTTGCAAGGTTAATTGTAAGTGACTTAGGGAGGAGCAGAAGCAGGAGCTGGAGCACACACACCCAGATACACACACGCAAAACCCATAAACCTCACCTTCTGCTGGAGAAGGTGAATGGTGTTTCTCAGCGCAGTGCTGCTCTCACCACACAGCTGCTTAGCATGCCACAGCCACCCTGGAGCTCACCAACACATATGGCACAGCTGCTGCAGCACATAGAATGGTTTGATTTGGAAGAGACATTAAAGATCGTCTAGTTTCAACCTGCCTTTCAACACCTCTCAGCTTCCCTGGGCAACCTGTAGCAGTGTTTCCCCACCCTCACTGTAAAGAATTTCCTCCTATATCCAGTCTAAATCTCTCCTCTTCCAGCTTCCAGCCATTCTCCCTCACCCTGTCACTACAAGCCCTTGTAAAACATCCCTCCCTAGCTTTCTTGTAGGTCTCTGTCACATACTGGAAGACCTCTAAGAGGTTTCACTGGAGCCTACTTTTCTCCAGGCTGAACAGCCCCAAGAGGTGCTCCAGCCCTCTGATTGTCTTTGTAGCCTCCTCTGGACCCACTCCAGTAGTTCCATGTCCTTCTTGTGTTGGGGGACCCAGAAGTGGACACAGTACTGCAGGTGAGGCCTCACAAAGAGTAAAGCAAAGGGGGAGAATCAGCAGCCTCATCCTGCTGGTCATGCTTCTTTTGATGCAGCTCAGGATACTGTTGACCTTCTGGGCTTCAAATCTGCAGGTGCAGTGGCCACTGTCATTGCTGGACCTTCAGAGCCAGAGTGGTGAACTTTTTGTCTGGGATGAAGAACATGATCTGGGGAGTTTATCTGCCCTTTGAGGTATGAATGGGGACAGGAGCTCTTGCATCCAAGTAAGCCGAAGTTACATCCTTCTCTGTCAGCTCCTGCTCTGTGGAGTGAGTGCTTTCAGCCATGCATCCATTGTATTTGCGCCAAGTGGACTCAATTCCAAAGCTTCTTTCAGTTTTCCCTCTATCCTTACTGGAAATCAAAGCTCTCACTGAAATGTAAGTAAAGTTGTTTGGTTTTTTTTTTTAAAAAAAAAGAAAATAAACGGCTTCAGGATTTGGTCCATTTTGTAGGTTCCCGATGCTTTTAGTTTCACAGAAATGACAGAATCCCTGAGTGCTCTGATAGCTGAAGTCAGGAGAAAGCTATTTATGGGGTGGAGGCAGTGAGGAGGAGCTGGTGAGCCTTTAAATCTGCAGCACTCCTGTAGCTCTCATCAAGGAAATCTGACACAAAAAGGCTGCTCATTAAGTTGTGGGCCAGCCTTGCAGAGGTGTGGGTGGCATTCATGACAAGCCCTGGAGCTAGGCAGTCTGTCCTGCATCATCACTTCATTTCTTCTTAATGTTCCACTGTGGCCTGAGGGAGGTTGGCATGCTGCACGCACAGGGGTGCTCCATCACAGGGGCTCATCTGGGGAAGCTCAGGCTGGTAGGCTAGGACCTGCAGTTCCTCCAGTAGCAGGGAATGTCTTGTCTATGAGCATCTGCTCTCAAGTTTCTCTTCTGTTATTAATAAGAAGTCTCCACCTAGGTTTTCTGGATGTTCCCAAAGTTGGGATTACAGACCAGTGCAGTCTTGTTGTTACGGAGAAGCTGGTTAAGACAGTCAGGTGCCTACAAATATGCTGTGTCACTGAAGACAGCCTGGGATGGGAACAGTTTCATTCTTTGGAGTGCCAAAAGCAAAGTTTGCAGCAGGTCTGCATCTTGCCAGCCCTCTCTCTTTGCTGTTTTCCCTGGTCCTACAGCAGCTCTATCAGTAGAGTCATGGCAGCCTGGCTGCAACTTTTGATCCTCCATGCACAGCCCTGAACAAAGGTCCAACACTTCCCAGCACCTTGGCCAGTAGGTGGCTGGGGATGGAAGCAACCAGGCACAAGGGTCCCACAGCAGTTGTGCTGAAGATGAGGCTCTGCTAAGATAGGCTACAACATGAAACTGGTCAAGCCCACCTGCACTTCTGTCACCAGAAGTCAGGCACACCACCCTCCCAGCACCCCTGCCGCATCCATGATGCCAAAGAGAAGGAAATTACCCCAGGGGCAGATATGTGTCAGGTCTTGGCTGTTCAGTGTGGTCATTACTGCCAGGGACCTACCATTCATAGAATCATAGAATGGTAGGTGTTGGAGGGGACCTCCAGAGATCATTGAGTCCAAGCTCCCTGCCAAAACAGGGTCACCTAGGGCAGGTCACACAGGAAACACATCCAGCATTGCTTTCCTGGATTTGGACTTTTCCCTGAGCATTGTGCTAGCACTTACTGTCCTTTTCCTTTCATTTTCCTTAATTACTCCTGTTGCACTCTCTCCCCAGCAAGTCAATGTCATTAAATCCAGGCACCAAATCCTGAGGGGCATTGACAGTGCTGATTTCCTGGGCAGGCTCCTGAGGGGCCTACAACCTCCTTGTCATAGAATCAGCAGATCACAGAATGATTTGGGTTGGAAGGGGCCTTATAAAGATCATCTAGTTCCAAACCCACTGCCACCAGACCAGCTTGCTCAAGGCCCCATCTAACCTGACCTTCAACACTTTCATGGAGGAGGCATCCACAACCTCCCTGGGCAACCTGTTCCAGTGTCTCAGTACCCTCACTGGAAAGAACTTTTTCCTAATATCCAGTCTAAATCTCCTCTCTTCTAGCTTCAATCAATTTCCCTTGGTCCTGTGACTACAAACTCTTGTCAAAAGCTCATCCCCAGCTTTCTTGTAGATCCTGTTCAGGTACTGGAAGGCTGCACTAAAATATCCCTGGAGCTTTCTCTTCTCCAGGCTTTAACAGCCCCAACTCTCACAGCCTGCCTCAAGAGGAGGAGGTGCTCCAGGCCTCTCATGAAACTCCTGTCCTTCAGTGGAAGCAATTTGGCTGCAGCCATCAGAGGTGACTCTCTGTCTCCAGATTCAGGCAGTTTCTTTGCCTCTGAAATGCAGAGGTTTTATAAGCTGTTGTCTGTTTATACTGTAAGATCTGGGTGGTAATAGATCATCTTTTCATCTCTTTTATCGTACAGGATATACCACAAACAGGCCTCAATTCCTGTTTACTTCAAACCCTGTCACAGCATCACCAGGCAGGTTTTCCTGATTATTTCTCCTCCTCTGCCACAGGCCTTCCAGGTTTTTATATGTTTCTTATTTATACATCACACGAGTCAAAGATTAGATTTCGTCATCGGTATGGTGAGAAGAACTGAAAGACAAAAACCTTTCCAGCAGAAAAGAGCTCGACATAACCGTTTTGTTCAGATGAGTGAGGAGGTTGATATAGCCCCACCATGACTGCAGGAACCAGAGAAGCTACCCTGCTTTTTTGGAGCCTCTGGGGAGAAGTGCAGAATGGGAGGTGAAATTAAAAATTAAAGCTTCCCAGTGTGTTCTCCCAGCTGATTTGGGCCTCTCTGTACTGTTCATAGAACCACAGAATTGTTTCAGTTGGAAAGGAGTCCAACTCAATTCAAAGGAGACCAGCCAGGCCCTCAGCACTTGGTTTTGTGACCAAATTTGTGGCTGTGGCAAGTGCCTGGGGCAGGTGTGGGAGTCCTTTGCTGGGATTTGTGGGGTGTAGCCCCCCCAAGCTGGATGTGGCGAACAACATCTTGCCACCAGGGCTCACAGCTCTGTGGGAATAATCATGTCCTAGGTACTTCTGACAACATTCCTGTTGGGCAAATGAAGTGCACTTGACTTGAGGGATAGAGGAGGCTTGGCAGAGAGGTCAGTGTTTCCTTAAAAACCCAATTTTTTATATACCTCTGTTTTGTGAGCCAGTTTGAGATAGGCAGGACCAAAGATTACAATAAATTGGGTATGAGTGTTGATCTGCTTGAGGGTAGGAAGGCTCTGCAAAGGGATCTCGCCAGGATGGATAGATGGGCTGAGGTCAGTTGTAGGACGTTCAACAAGGTCAAGTGCTGGGTCCTGCACTTAAGTCACAAGAACCACATGCAGTGCTCCAGGCTTGGGGCAGAGTGGCTGGAAAGTTGCCTGGCAGAAAAGGACCTGGGAGTGCTGGTTGACAGCCAGATGAACAAGAGCCAGCAGTGTGCTCAGGTGGCCAAGAAGGCCACCAGCATCCTGGCCTGGATCAGCAATAGTGCAGCCAGCAGGAGTAGGGAAGTGATTGTGCCACTGTGCTCAGCACTGGTGAGCCTGCACCTTAAATACTGGGTTCAGTTTTGGGCTCCTCACTACAGGAAAGACATTGAGGTGCTGGAGCATGTCCAGAGAAGGGCAACAGCTGGTGAAGGGTCTAGAGAAAAAGCCTCATGAGGAGCATCTGAGGGAAATGGGATAGTTCAGCCTGATGAAGAGCAGGCTAAGGACAGACCTCATTGCTCTCTACAATTCCTTGAAAGGAGGTTCCAGTGAGGAGGGGTTTGGTCTCTGCTCCCTAATATCAGGTGATAGAACGAGAGGAAATGGCCTGAAACTGTGCCAGGGGACATTTAGGTTGGATAGTAGGAAAAAATTCTTTTGTGAAGGAGTGATCAGGCACTGGAACAGGCTACCCAGAGAGGTGGTGGAGTCGCTTTCCCTGGAGATGTTCAAGGAATGTGGGGACATGGCACTTTGAGACATGGTTTAATGGCCAGGGTGATCTTAGGTTGATGGTTGGACTGGATGACCTTAGAGGTCTTTTCCCGCCAAAACAATTCTATGATTGTATGACAGAGTACTTATGAATTAAGACTGCTTCATGCTTGTAGATACTGCCTGAAGGGTCTCAGCTCCCACACACACACACACTTCAGTGTGGTGATGCTGAGGGAAAGACACTGGTTTTAGTGAGCATGCCCAGTGCCTCCTATCTTTCTGGGAGTACTGTCAGAACTACCCTTTCCTCACCCCTGAGCCTTTAGGCTCATGCCATAGTCTCCCAGGCACACATGGCCCTCTTTCAGGCAGCCTTTGACATGACTCCATAACTCATTTTTGTTCCTTGCCGTATTTGTGACTGTCAAGTACGTTTCTTCCAGTCCAGCAGAAAAGAAGTCAATGTAGAAAACAATATGTGATTGAGTCTGCAGTGGGGCATCTAATTGGCAGGAACTGGCTCCTTGGTACAGTACATGCTGTGAAATAGCAGGTCTGCTTTGGCAGCGGCTGGACAAACAGAGGTGACTAAGCAATCCAATTGATTTATGGCAATAGCCTTGCACAGAAGATCCGGGAAACCTCTGGGAAAACTGCCTGTAGCTTAAGGAATTGCCACCTGCAAGTCACAAAGCCTCCTGAGCACAGCAGAGACGTGTCATCAGAGCCTGAGGAGCCAAACATGAGGCAGGAGAGCACCTAGTTTGTGAGGCAGCACTTCTTTTGCAGCTTGGGCTGCCAGAGGCTGAGGAAGAGCCTTTCCCCGGCAGGATTGCGATGCAGGGTGGCCTGAGGCGAGCCAGTGACAATGGGCTGCTGCAGCTGCTGTGGGAATTCCTGTCACAGGTAGGGTTGTTGGAGTGGATGGAGAGGTGCTTAGAAAGTTTGAGGCATGGCTGAAAGGTGGGAGAAGGGGGAGGTTGTGGTGGATTGAAGCGCTTGGGTGCTGCAGTGCAGAGCGATGAGGGGAGGAACAGAGATTTAAAGGTGCCAAGTGCCTGCACTCCCTGGATGTGAGTGAGAGTCAAGGATGCTCCTTCCTGTGGCAGTGCAGTGGGCAGTTTGTTGGGCAGTTTGTGGGCCAATGGCCGTAGGCAGGTGCAGAGAATGTTTTAGTGAATAAAGAGGCAAAGTAATTTACTTTAATTTACTTGGAAAAGGCTATCCATCATGAAAAAGATCTGTGGGTGTCTGTGTGGACTGCTGTTAGACTTTGGATTTGGTTTTCTTTTTGCCCAACCAAGGGCATTCCACAGCACAACATCTCACAACTTAGGTTTTGCTGGCTTGCTTTGCAGAGAGATTTTCACTCCCGGTGGCAGCTGAGATCCACTGAACCCATGTTGTTAAGAAGCTGTTCTGCCAGTGCAAGGCTTTTGGGGGTTAAGCAAATAGAGAAAATGCTCAGTACAAAAGAAGAGGCTTTTTGAGGGCATTCACTCAGCAGGGGGGATACACTCATCTCAGCAGCCTGACAGGCAAGGGCTGCTCTGCCTTCCCTTCTTGTTCCTTACCCCACCAGGGCTAACCTGTTCCCCTCATCCCTCAACACCCAGTGTTAGAGCACACAAGCCCTTTGTTTCCCTGTTTTCCTGATAGCTGTTTGGGCCACTCCAAGAAGTGCTGGTAGTGATGAGGGAAATCTCAGTGTTCAAGAAAGACATTGAGGTGCTGGAGCATGTCCAGAGAAGGGCAACGAAGCTGATGAAGGGTCTGGAGAACAGGTCTGGTAGCTGGGGTTATTTAGTCTGAAGAAAAGGAGGCTGAGGGGAGACCTCTTTGTTCTCTATAACTACCTAAAAGGAGCTTGGAGTGAGGTGGGGGTTGGCCTCTTCTCTCTAGTATCAGGTGTGGAATGAGAGGAAATGGCCTGAAATTGTGGCAGGGAAGGTTTAGGTTGGATAGTAGGAAAAATTTCTTTGCTGCAAGGGTGGTCAGGCATTGGAACAGGCTGCCCAGGGAGCTGCTGGAGTCACCGTCCCTGGAGATGTTCAAGAAATGTGTGGACATGGTGCTTTGGGACGTGTTTTAATGGACATGGTGGTGTTAGGTTGACAGCTGGACTCAATGATCTTTTCCAACCAAACAATTCTGTGGTCACCACTTGTAGGCATTTCATGGAGGAGAAATGGGCGTCCCACGTCCTCAGGGAGATGATACAGGGTTAACAAACTACCTTTTGTCAGAGGTAGTGGGAAAACAAAGGGATCTTGCTTGCCACATTTCCTAGGAAAGAGGAGCAACCTGCTGGCAGGGACAGTGAGTTTGCCAGCTACCATGAAATAAACTGAGGGGCTCTTACAGAGACATAGTGCTGTGTCCTGATGCACAAGGGGGCTCAACTTTGATGGGTGCGTTTGGGGAGGAAGAACGAGCAAAGCTAAAACTGACAAGTTCACTCCTTGGACTTGCAAGTCTGAGTGTGCAGAGTGTGTAACAGAAGATTGACTGGTGGAGGAGAGCGAGGAGCAGAAGGCAGATGCTCTGCCTCTGATCCAGGCACAGGTGCTGTGCTATGCACAGTGCCTCTGAGGAGCAGAGAAGGAAGGAGTTCAGCAACATACCATGGAAATTACTGCCTGTCTGAGAGGGGTTGATTAATGAGATCAGGTAGGGACACGGCTTGCTGGGTTATAACAACTTTTGTACCTCCTTCCCAGTTTCTTCTGGCGCGCCACCCAGCAACACAGATCAAAAATCCACCTCGGGGTTCCTTTGGCCCTGTTGCACCTCTCCATCTCTATGTCCGAGGTCTCTGTGCCAGCTGTAGAAGCTGTCTCAGCTGTGAAGGATTCCTGCGTGTGAGCTGCTCTGCCAGAGCAAAAGGGAGGCAGAGAGAGACGACAGAAATCATAGACTCACGTAGTGGTTTGGGTTGGAAGGGACCTTAGAGATCATTTAGATCCAACCACCCTGCTGTGGCAGAGACACCTTCCACTAGCCCAGGTCTCTCAAGGCTTTGTCCAGCCTGGCCTTGAACGCTTCTGGAGAGGGTGCATCCACAACCTCCCTGGGCAACCTGTTCCAGGGTCTCACCACACCTAAACATCAGCCTTGCCAATCAGAACTGCCTCCTTCTACATGGCCTGCAGCACTTGTGGCTGCCTCACAGTCACATCCACGTACCTTCTCCTACACCCAAGGGCTGGAGTAGACATTTGGATTCCTGTAGGTACCTGCTTGTTTGTGCCCACAGCCCTGAGAGGAGAAGTGGACACTTGATGCCCAGAGCTAACAGCGTGAAAGCATTGCATGATTCATAAACTCCTGAAACTGTAACAGCGCATAACGATTTGTGGAGGGGGCTACTTGGATGCCTCTGTAAACCTGATCCAAAGGCTTTCATGCCCATGTGCTCACTCTGCTGGCATACTGCAGTTCCCCAGTAGCCAACTCCCACTATCTTATCAAAAAAATCTAAGACAAGCCTAAGGGAGCTGCGCAATAGGGGAAGAAACTGGTCAGGTGGGAATGGCCTTCAAGAACTCCTTCACTGAGAAGTTGTGACATTCTTTCCTGTGCAGTTGTCTGCTGATAGCTGGGCTGTCAACCATACCACTTTCCTTGAAAACAACCTTTGCTGCTAGACCCCAGGGTGCTGCCAGCCTCCATTTGATGATTGGCTGGGAGGCACAGAGGGCACGAGGAGCTTTCTGAGCAAACCCAGTGACTGACTTCTTGCTCACGACCAGTTTGAGAGCAGGTGGATTTGCATTGCTCTTTTAAAGTAATGGTGGCGTTGAATCAGTCTAGTGATTGGGCTTTTTAAAATGATGCTCACGTGAGATGCTAATCTCAAACTAGAGCACTGGAGGTGTTGGGGCCTCTGCCTTTCCTGTTCTTCTTTTGTCTCTGTGTGTGTGTGTGTGTATGTGAAAGGAGCTTAATTGAACATGGTTGCCCTGTAGTTTAGTAATGTGGTTGTGCTAAATGGCTGGCTGCTAGACTGCTCTTGCAAAGGTTTCCTTCCCATAGAAACAGCAGATGTTAATGCTCAATGGTGAAAAGAAAAGCTTAAAGTTCAAAGGAAGCTTTGCATCAGACTGGAAGGATGAAGCCAGATCTTGACATTTCCTTATCAGAGCTTTGTGTTCAAAAGTGAGTCTTGATGATGCATGTGGCATGGATATGCTGTTCATCACCAGCTGACTTTTCATGCAGCTGTAGCAAGAATTGCCATGTTCTCCTGTCTCCATCTTTGCCATCTGCAGCTGGATCATGCATGTCCCAGGACAAGAAAGCAAGCTTTGCTTTTTCAGGCACAGGCACTTAAAATATGTGCTTTAAGTGATGGCAATCCTGAGATGCAAAAGATGTGGGCTCACATTCTTCTGCTGCAGCATTTTGGATCCTAGGAAGCTCTTTGTAAATGAATCAGGACCAGTGACCTCATTTTCAGTAAAATGCAAAGGGAGGTACTTGCTGTATTTTCTGTGGAGATGTCTGATTAAGCCACAGGGTAAAAAATAGGAACAAATGTTTCAGAAGGATCTTTCCCTTGGGGTTTGTTCCCACTGAGTCAGTCCCCATTACATTAACAAACAGTGCCACTTCAGTAACTGCAGGAGTCAACAGGACTGAGTGGAAGTCACAAGGCTTCAGACCGATGCCTCCGTTCCTCTCAGCTGGGTCATCATCTTGGCTTTCAGTTTCCAGTCTGCCACACCACAAGGGTGGTACACATCACAGTCTGGCCTTGAATTCAGAAAACAGTGATGGATCATGGTAGTCCAACCTGGTCCCTCATCAAGAAACTCTTCATGGATGTGTCCTGCTAAAGCTTTTTCTCTACGCTGTCCTCTTCAAGATGAGCTCTAGGGTAAGCCATGAGCTCCAGCAAGACTGCCTTTCCCAAGGCAAATTCATGCTCTGTGCACCAGTGCCAGGGCAGCTGGGCTCCTGCCCTTCTCCTGCCTCTGTCTCACTGCTGCAATTGAGTGTCTGCTTGGTCTTTAGCAGAGAGATCTTCCCCAGCACTGGGAGCACACATCTACTGCTGGCTCCTTGCACTAGATTTGGTTCGTGGGTTTTAAAGAGGTGTTTTCCAGGTAGCCTGGCTGCCTGAGAACTGATGTGAGTGCTATTTAGAATCCCAAAATCATAGAATTGTTTTGGTTGGAAAAGACCTCTAAGATAGTTGAGTCCAGCCATCAATGCCCATGCCCATTAAACTGTCCCCCAAAGTGCCGTGTCCACACATTTCTTGAACACTTCCATGGAGGGTGACTCCACCACCTCCCTGGGCAGCCTGTTCCAATGCCTGACCACTCTTGAAGGAAAGAAATTTTTCCTAATACTCAGCCTAAAGCTCCCCTGGCACAATTTCAGGGTGTTTCCTCTCATTCTGTCACTTGATACTAGGGAGAAAACTTCATGGCTATCCAAAGCAGGCACTGGTGTTAGAAACCAAAAGTGCTGCACACACAGCCTGTGCAGGGCTGGGACTGTGCCTGGTGTACACAGTGAGTGGATAGATAACATTTGGCTTCTGGGCTGGGCACAGCATGCCCCTGGTTTCAGAAAGGTCTGCACCAAACTGCCAGCTCTAGAAAGCTCCTATCTTCCACAGAGGAAGGGAGCATTGCCCTTCATGTGTTACATGAGTGTTCCACTGGTCTGGCAAGGCCTCAGTCTGGGAACTGTGTCTCAGAGCACTATCTGGCAGTGCTTGGCATGAAGGAGCAGTTTGATAGCCCTGAGCTATGCTCACCCCAGTCACTGAGAGCAAGCAGTGATCTGTTGAGCTATCTGCTCTGCTCGCTGCTGCCAAAGTTGTCTGGTGGGATCAGAACACAGCCTGCTGGAGCTGGGGAAGGTACCTGGTGTGAGGATCCTGCCTGTCTGCCAGGAACGGGCTGGACGCTGGGAGCACAACGCAACTGGAAGCTGTCGTCCCAGCCACGCAGCTCTGACAGCTCATTTCCGTAGGGAGCAAGGCTACCCAGTGGGAACACCAGCGTCAGCTGTTGCTGGCTCCCACCAGACAGCTCTGGTGTGTTGCAACAGGAGGGCATGTGAAGGGACTCCAGAGCAGAGAATCCAGCTGAGGCAATGGCCCCCCTGTCCGCGGGAAATGGGAGCGTTGGTGGCTTTCCAGCAAAACGCCTCTGCGTCTACACTATGACTAGAAATAAGGTGGGGGCAGAGCTTTTGGAGTGTACGTGGGCAGCCCAGATATAGGGACTGAAAATGGCCTGTTGCTCAGAGAGAGGATTGAAAGGTGTTGGATCAAGGTCTGCTGTCAGCAGGCGGCACTGGAGGCATCTTTGCAGCTGGCAGCAGGAGTTCTGGTTTGAGAGAAGCAGAGCAGGTCTGCTCACCTGGCCAATTTGCACTTACTTTTCCCCACATATAAGTCTGAGGTTACTAAGGACAATGTCCTCCGTTGGAAAAGATTCAGAAAAGCCCATCAAAGAGGAAAGGAAGGTAAGAAAAGGAGCATGAGTGGGAATGCAGTAATAATGGCATCAATGGAAATTATTTAGCAGCCTTCCAGTACCTGAAGAAAGCTGGGGAAGGACTTTTTACAAATGCTTGTAGGACAAGGGAGGATGGATTGAAGCTGGAAGAGGGGAGATTCAGACTGCCGATGAGGGAGAAATTCTTTCCAGTGAGAGTGGTGAGACACTGAAACAGGTTGTCCAGGGAGGTTAGGGATGTCCCCTCCCTGGAGGGGTTCAAGGCCAGGTTGGACAGGGCCGTGAGCTACCTGGTCTAGTGGAAGGTGTCCCGGCCTGTGGCAGGGAGGTTGGAACTAGATGATCTTTAAGGTCCTTCCAACTGAACCCATTCTATGAGTCTGTGACTTTTCAGCAAGTGAAATGCAGAGTCGGGACGGGGCCAGCCTAGCAGACAGCTGAGTCAGCAACTTCCACTGTTGTCTCGCCACCCTTGAGCCTCCTGCCCTGCCCTCCCCTCCTCCTTGGAAAGGGAAAAGGGCAGAGTCTGAATTTGCTTCAAATTCTGAAAGTGCTTCAAATGAATTTTCCAGTGTTTTGGAGCTTCTGTGCAGGGTGAGAAAGCCTGAGGGAGGCATAAGAGCTGCAGGAGTAGCCTGGCAGAAGTTTGGAAGTAGCAGGTTTTCCGACTGGATCGGTGCTGGGCTCAAACTGCCTCTAAACATTGCTGGAAAATACTGTGGTCTGATAACACCTTCTCCCCCTCACTGTTTTCCCTAAGCTGACATTCCTTTTCTCTGTCGTTTTGGCTGACTATGGAATGGATTTATTGCTCTAATAGCTGAAAATGACCATCTACAAATCCCTGTGCTTTTGCTGCCTCTCAGGCAAATTGCTCATTGTTTCTCCACTCTCCAGAACACAGATGTTTCGTGGAGCCTCTGTCCACAGGCTGCCTGTTGGGGCCAGGCTCCTCCAGTGGCAGAATTCCTGTCTTTTCAGTGTCCTGTTGAGTGACTTTGGTGCCCTGGGCAGAGTCACAGAATAGCAGGGGGTTGGAAGGGACCTCTGAAGATCATCCAGTCCAACCCTCCTGCCAAAGCAGGATCACCTCAGGGAGGTTACACGGGAATGCAAATAGATGGGTCTTGAAAGCATGCCAGCAGTTCGGGGGGAGGTGTTTGGGGATTGTGGGAAGTGCTGAGGAGAACCAGGTCACATGGCTGGCTCCAACTTAGTGACAGAGTGTCCCCTCTGATAGGTGGTGTGTGCTGGGAAGACCATGTCAGCCAGGGGTTAGATATGGCCTTCATGTGGAAGGACAGGATGTTTCTGGTGCATTTCCACACACTGGTGGAAGTGCATTTCCAGGGCAGAGCTTTGTCCTAGATCAGGTTTTGCACATCCCTCTGCTGCCAGCAGCTTGAGCCATTTTGGATATACATGCTGGATGCAGCTGCACTCATGTGACTTCCTGGGCTAAACTTTGTTACAGGGGAAAAAAGCAAAGCCTTTTGTTTACCCGTCTCAATGGAAAAGTTTAGTTCTGGCCTGTCTTGCCAATGAAGGAAGGAGTGTCCCAAAGTGATAGCACAGTGAATTCTGGCTGCTGGCAGAGCAGGGAGGGAGCTGGCTGCTGGGCATGCCATTGGCAGCGAGCCCTGGCTGTGCAGGCCACCGCAGGGCACAGGTCTCTAGGATGCAGTGAGCATCTGGCTCACTCTGGGCTCTCTCTGTTCTGAGAGATGGCTACAGCAAGGTGATGAATGAGTCCCTGGTGTCAGTCCAGCAGAAGATCACAGAATAACAGAGTTAGAAGTTGGAAGGGATTTCCAGAGGTCATCGACTCCAACCTCCCTGCCCAGCTAGTCTAGAGCAGGTCACACAGGGAACACATCCAGATGTGGCTTGAAATTCTCTAGGGAAGGAGACTCCACAACCTTTCAGTGTTCAGTCACCTTTACAGGAAAGAAGTTTATCCTCATGCTGAGATGGAACTTCCTGTGTTCCACTTACTATCCACTGCCCCTTGTCCTAAGATGAGGAGCAGGAGAAGAAAGTGCTGTGTGCGGGGGATAGGAATGGGTCAGAGAGGGAGATACCTTTGGCTGCAAATACACAGAGGGTGTTGCACAGTGCAGAGTGGGCCCCTGCTTGGGTTTGGAATGCCATTTTCATTTGAGTAACCACAGCTCTGCTATCAACTCACTCAATCACTGTGTGCAACTGAGAAAGCATGCAGCAAATGCGTGCAGAAACTTGTCCACGGCCCTTTAAAGGGCAAAGCTCAAACCTTGAGCTTTAGGACATGCTTGCAGGTTAGGCTTTTTATTCGATTTCTTTCTGAACTCCTTTATTCAGGTGTTGGTACCTCTTGAGCATGGCATGCTTGGCTGGTGTGGGATGCTTGGCTGGTGTGGCTGCTGTCTTGCAGGGCTCCAAGGCACAAGTTCACAGAATCACATCATCACAGAATGCACCAGGTTGGAAGGGACCCTCGAAGTCTATCTTGTCCAACCCCTCTGCAGTGAGCAGGGACATCTCCAACTTAATCAAGTTGCTCAGGGCCCCATCAAGTTTGACTTGCCAGGGGTGGGGCCTCCACCACCTCTCTGGGCAAGCTGTTCCAGTGTTCCACCACCTTCGTTGTGAAGAACTTCCTTCTAATGTCCAACCTAAATCTACCCTACTGTAGTTTAAAATCATTGCCCCTTGTCCTATTGCTATAAACCCTTTTAAACAGTCTCTCCCTGGCCTTCATGTAGGTCCCCTTCAAATATTGAAATGCTGCTATGAGGTCTCCCCAGAGCCTTCTCTTCTCCAGGTTGAACAGCCCCAAATCTCGGATTGTCCTCATAGGAGAGGTGCTCCAGACCCTGTGTTGAGGACTCCAGAACTGGACACTGTAGTCCAAGTGAGGTTTCACCAGAGCATTGTGGAGTAGCAGAATCATGTCTTTCATTCTGTTGGCCAAGCTTCTTTTGATACAGCCCCGGATGCTATTGGCCTGGGCTGCAGGTGCACACTGCTGGCTCATGTCCAGCTTCTCATCCACCAGTACCCCCAAGTCCTTTTCTGCAGGGCTGCTCTCCATCTCATCATCCCCCAGCCTGTATTGACTAGAGAATTTCCCCTACCCAGGAGCAGGACCCTTTACTTCACCTTATTGAGCCTCCTGAGGTTCTCCTTACCCCACTTCTCTACGCTGTCTAGGTCCCATCCGGATGGCATCCTATCCTTCAGTCTTATCAACTGCACCACTCTTTGTCCCTATGGCTTCCATTTACATGGGTTCAAACTATTAGAAGGTTAAATTCCAGCCAGGCATTGCACCTCACTGCTTTAAAAATTGCAGACACATTATGTGGCTCCAGAAGATGGTTCAAACAAGGCTCTGCAAAGGGAAACTCATCCAGGGGTGAATTTGCCTCATGCTTTCAATGCACAAACCACACTCCTGTGGCAGCATGGTTCTCCCAAATCACAGCCTTTCCATTGTGGCTCAGGTGGAGCAGAGGAGTGGCAAAGGGCCCACTGTGGGCCTGAGCAGGATCTCTGGTGAGCAGAGGGGGAGCTTGTTTTGAAGAGAGGGGTGGAGTTTTTCATATTTTCCAATGGGATTGAGAGACTCAGCAGGACCTGGGACTGACTCACTAAGTCCAGCTCTTGCAACCAGTCCTTCAGTGTAGGCAAATTTATGTTGTCCTCTTCTCAATCTAAGGAAGTGGTGGTGCTGTGGAATGAAGGAGCATGCCCCACAAGTGCATTACCTGTTCCCCTAAAGCTTTCCACCTGGAATGGAGAGCCCCCATAGTGAGTTCTGCTGCCAGTTCCAAACCCCAGTACTGACCACTGTGTGGCTGAGAAGCAGCTGCAGCTTCCAGATTTTATCCAGACCTTGATTCTGTGAGTGCTTCTGCTCCTTTTCTTTGAAGTTGCTTGAGCTCAAATCAAAAACCCTTTAATAGGACCTGCATCTTCCAGATG
This sequence comes from Ramphastos sulfuratus, assembly GCA_013399055.1. Taxonomy (NCBI): domain Eukaryota; kingdom Metazoa; phylum Chordata; class Aves; order Piciformes; family Ramphastidae; genus Ramphastos; species Ramphastos sulfuratus. The sequence goes on from WBNM01041164.1 coordinate 36,817, forward strand.
AGACTCTGTTGGCTGCTTGCTGTAGCTATAATTTTCCAGATGCTTCCAATGACCTTTTTTTTTTTTCAATTTTAACTGCATGTCTCTACAGAAACACAAAATCTCCAACCCTACCCATATCTAGCCACTTTATGAGATGTGCCATTCACTGGTGTGTGAGTACTTTGTTGTTGCCTGGCAAATCAGCAAATGTCACAAATCATCACCTCATCAACAGGCGTTTTGTTAGCACCTCTAACACCTTGGCTATTAAAAACACCTTAGTTCATTAGCAAGACACCATTTCCAGTGTATGAACTTTTCCATTCCAGAGTGACTGACTGCAATGCCATAAAATGTTGATGGTTGTTTATAAGCTAAATAAATCATAGACTCAATAGAATGGTTTGGGTTGGAAGGGATCTTAAAGATCATCTAGTTCCAAACCCTCCAACCCATGAGCAGTGACACCTTCCACTAGACCAGGATGCCAGAGGCCTCATCCAATCTGACCTTGTATACCTCCAGGGAGGGGTTGTTCTCAGCCTCACTAGGCAAACCTGTTCCAGTGTCTCACCACTCACAGTGTAAAGAATTTCTTCCTAATATCCAGTCTGAATCTCCCCTCTTCTGGCTTAAACCCATTCCTCCTCATCCTATTACTACAAGCTCTTGTCAAAAGTCCCTCCCTAGCTTTCTTGTAGTACCTTTCAGGGGGCTACTCTAAAGTCTCCCTAGAGCCTTCTCTTCTCCAGGCCGAACAGCCCCAACTCTTGCAGCCTGTCCCCGTACAGGAGATGTTCCAACCCTCTGATCATCTTTGTGGGTCTTTTCTGGTCACCTTCCATCTCCTTGTGCCATCTTCCCCCATGACTACCTGAGAGGGATAGACCTATGCTGGTGTTTCTGTAGGTGTTTGTTGGCTGAGATGAAGTACTTCTATTTGTGGATTTTTGGTTCTTCCACTGCATCCAGAGGACCTCTGCCTGAGCAACACTACTTGCAGATTTAGGTCTCGTGAGATTTTTATATCTGCTCTCGTGAGCTGAAGCTTTAGTTGATGCTGGTGGCACCACTGGGTGCTGGGAGTTGCCGCCTTCCCATCACGCAGGGGTGAGCAGGCTGCAGCATGGGGCCAGGGAGTCAGCTAGGTGCACTATCTTTGCACAGGCAATTCAGTTTGTGATTAGGTACGGAGAGGATTTAGCCAGAATATTTGCACAGCTCCTGTGCAGAGCTCTGCAAGTGCTAGTATACAGTTGGCAGGTAACCCTAGGGGGGCACTCATGATCTTGGGCCAGGGCCCATGCACAGGAAAGATACTGGCAGTGTTTTTTCTCAGCCATCTCAGAGGTACTTGCCGAGGAGAAATGAATCCCCTTCCCTGTGGATGTGTCCTCATTTAGCCATGCATCCTAGCCACGTAGTGCCAGAAGGTGTGAGCCTCCTCTACTACTGGTGGTGTCACTGGAAATCAGACCACAATTAGAATAGCATCACTTGCTCTGAGAGGGAGCACATGAAGCGTCTTCAGTAATTCCCTGTAGTATTCCCAAGCAGCATAGGGAATGCCACTTTTTGCAGAGAGATCTGGACAGGCTCAATCAATGATCTGAGGCCAACTGTATGGTGTTCAACAAGGTGAAGTGCTGGGTCCTCTAGTTTGGTCACAAAAATCCCTTGCGGTGCTACAGGCTTGGGGAAGACTGGCTTGAAAGTAGCTTGGCAGAGAGGGATCTGGGGTCCTGCTTAACAGCTGGCTGAACATGAGCCAGCAGTGTGCTCAGCTGGCCAAGAAGGCCAACAGCAGCCTGGCCTGGTGTGTGCAGTGTGGCCAGCAGGAGCAGGGAAGTGATTATGCCCCTGTACTTGGCACAGGGGAGGACACACCTTGGATACTGGGTTCAGTTTTGGACCCCGTACTACAAGGAAGACAGTGAGGTGCTGGAGCAGGTCCAGAGAAAAGCAGTGAAAAGATGGTGAAGGATCTGGAGAACAGGTCTGGTGAGAAGCATCTGAGGGAACTGGGATTGCGTAGTCTGGAGAAGAAGAGGCTGAGGGAAGACCTCATTGCTCTCTACAACTCCCTGAAAGGAGGTGGAAGTGAAGTGGGGTTGGTCTCTTCTCCCTAGTATCAGGTGATAGAACAAGAGGAACTGGCTTGAAATCACGGCAGGGGAGGTTTAGGTTGGATAGTAGGAAAAATGATCTTTGCCCAAAGGGTCATCAGGCACTGAAACCACTGGAAATGGTGGAGTCACTGTCCCTGGAGGTTTTAAAAAGATGTTTTGAATGAGGTTATGATCTTGGCCTAAGTGTTGTGTACAGGAAGATGTTAGGTTATACTTGAGTATCTTAAGGTCTTTTACAAACAAGTGATTCTGTGATTCTCACCAGCGGTTTCCTGACTTGTTTTTCAATGCAGAGAATCTTGGTGTTTGTGCAGGTGAATCCAAAATTTTCTTCTGCAAAAAATGCAAACATTGCTTTTATGGGCAGCTTGCTATGTGATAGGGACAGTACATTTGCAAAGCAAATTGCTTAGTTTCTGCAAATCTCTCCTTCTCATTCCTTGGAAAACTGGGCACCTTCTAACATGACACTCCCAAGGGGCTCTGGCAGCCATCTGCTATTGCACATAGTGGTGACTTCAAAGGTGAAAATTAGATCTTCTCCACAGGCCAAGCAGTGGCTCTGAACAGTGCCAGCCAGCCAGGCATTGGAGCCCAGCAGAGGCACCAAAAAGCAGCATGCTCCAAGCTGAAAGGTACCTTGTGATTTCTAGTTTTTCAGTACTACTCAGTCTGAGACTGTGAAGGTCTCAGCACTTTTCTGCACAGAGTTAGATTTGTTTTTGAGATAGGAAACCTCCATGAAAGATATGGGGAGCTTCTGGAGACCATCCCATAGGCGAAACTACCTTTCTCTGGCTTAATTCCATTCCTGACCCTCAACAGGAGTCACTTGAGCTCAGAAATGCCCAGGGATCTTTTTCTTTTTTCCTTCACAAAGGGGAGATTTCCTGAGACATAATTCTTTGGACACACTCCAGCACCTCAATGTCCTTGTAGTGAGGGGCCCAAGTAAGATGAACATCTCCTAGAGAGACTTGACCCCTACAGCCACCTAAGCATGGAGCTCTGCAAGACCTTATGGCAAGCAGCTGCTCTTGGATGGGGCCATGTTTCTGCTCAGACTCTGTATGGTTGTTAGAGTCTGCTTGCTGCTCTCTGGAGGTCCATGCTGCAAAGCAGAGGTCTGCCCCAAGCCTGCAGAGGAATGGCTAAGCCTTGTTAAACTGCACTGGGGATGATGGCACAGCAGTGGGGTGGGCATACGTGCAAGTGGGTCTCCAATAAACGGACTGGCAGCAGTGCCCATGGTAGTCCAGCCACATTGCCCTGGTGCCAGCACATCCAGGTACCACATTTAACACTTTGGGGGGGAAGAATTGTGCCAGTGCATCCTCCCACAGGGGTTGCTACTATGGACTTGTTCTAGAGAACAGCTGTGATGAGAAGTGGCTGAGGGAGCTGGGATTGTTTAGACTGGAGAAAAGGAGGTTGAGGGGAGACCTCATTGCTCTCTACAACTCCCTGAAAGTAGGTTGGAGTGAGGTGGGGGTTGGTCTCTTCTCCTTAATATCAGATGATAGGATGAGAGGAAATGGCCTAAAATTGTGCCAGGGAGGTTTAGTTGGATATGAGGAAAAATTTCTTTCTTGCAAGAATGGTCAGGTTGGAACAGGCTGCCCAGGGAGGTAATGGAGTCCCTGTCCCTGGAGATGTTCAAGAAATGTGTGGGCAGGGCACTTTGGGATATGGTTTAGTGGCCATGGTGGTGTTAGGTCGATGGTTGGACTCGATGACCTTAGAAGCCTTTTCTAGCCAAAGCAATTCTATGATTCTGTGATGGAAACGAGCAGGACTTTTTAGGTTTCCACCCACACCTCACTCTGCTTGGGACCTTGGCTTTTGTACACTTGCACTCCAAAAGGTGTAGCAGTAGGTGTGCCCTTTCTTGCAAGCCAGACCTTAAAATGTGTGCCTGCTAATTCTGACCAAGGCAGATTCCTGGCTCTGTCGCACGCTCCTTCACTTAAACTTAGTGTCGGTGGCGTGTGGCGTGCCCTGCAGGATCCTGCCATCTCTTGCTGATCTCTTGATAGCTTGCTCAAGAAAGCTACGTCCTGCTCTGCAAGCCTCAGGACCATGTAATGGAAAAATGTAGAAGTGGGGCCCGGCTGTGCGTCAGCAGGTGTCATAGCAACCCTCCGCCTGCGCTCGCCTCAGCCATAGGCGCGCCAGGCTGTCCGTCTTTGCGCAGGGATGAAATGGAACAGCGAGCATCCCCCCACCCCCCTCTTCCTCCTGAAGGAGAAGGAAATACCAGGGTTTGCTGGTGCTGCTGGAGCTTGCCTCCCTGCTAACAAAGCAGTAATTTATGAGTGCTGCAAAGAATTTTCATCAGTCTTCAGAGGAGGACAGAGGCAGCTGGCACTTGGCCGTTGTTTATCTATCAGGACAGGGCAAAAAAGCTCAATTTCTTCAAAGCTGCTCCAGCATTTCCTATTTTTTAGGTTAACAGTAGGTGTTCTGCTGGATAGCACCTAAAGTCAACAGAGAGTGAAGACCTATTTGTGTTGCTTTGTAGTAAAGCTGAAGTAACAGGAAGCCCAAGAACTATCTGGGTGTCTTCTGAGCCCTCCAAAAACCCCCATCCTGAGTCAGTTGTAAAATGCACTAGGTCACTACACACTGGCACGTTTGCGCTCTGACGGGGAAAGAAGATGAGTTTTGGGGGTTGTCTTCCTGTTCTCAGGCCCTTCGAGATTCTGTGTGGAGTAGAAAAAAACAAACATGCCCTGCTTTCGGTTGAACTTGGCGTTCAAAGGCTTTTAGTGTCTTGCTGTTGTTCATGCTCTCTGTTTTGAGGCATTGTCTCGGCACCAGCATGCATCTTGGTGCCCGTGCTGGTGCCTGCATTTTGCAGGTGAAGGGTGGAGTGGTGCTAAGGGCCCTCTGCACTCCTGAGGGCAAGAGGAGTCTGGAAGGACACCAGCTGTCCTGAGTTTTCCTACAGCACTGTCAGAGCAAGCCAGTTTTGGCAAAAGTTTCTGACCTTAAGGGCTCCTTTAATGCAAGAGCTCTGGTTTCTGGGTTACTAAAATCACCTCCAAAGGAATTTCTGCTCTGATATCGGTATTTCTGGGTTGGAGAATGGAGAACATCGTAGTTGACACGTGGCTTAGGTGGCAAGGTCCCTTGCCACTTTATGCAGGAAAACACTTGGAGTGCTGGCTGTGTGTTGTAACACTGCAAATAGTTTGACTACAAGGGCAGGCACCAAGTGCCTGTAGTGGGGCATGAGGAAGATGTCAGCTCCAGGGGCAGCAGAAGGTGCTTTGCACCTCGGCTTGCTAAATCAGCTCCTTGAGCTGTCCCTGAGAGAGAGGAAGCAGCAGCAGCACTCTGCAAACCCTTCCCTTGGTGTCTGCAGCAGCCAGCTGAGCTGTGAGGTGAAGTCCTGGCCACTTGCTGCTCACTCCCCACAGCCTCCTCCACAAGCTGCTTTTTTGGGAAGGAACCTCTTTCTTTTATTTTCTTTTTTTTTTTTTTTTAATTAAAATTAGAAAAAAAACAACCTGTTGGAGACCAAGTGACTAGTGCTTCATGTGCTGCTGAAGTAAATGAAGAGCAAACTGTCTGAGGGGAGAAGATGACTAAGTTTTTCTACCTCCTCTTCTGCTTCCCTCACCCTTTAAGAGTAGCTAAACATAGTTGCCTGCAGCAGGAGGAGTTCAGTATGCGGCTGCAGCCCACAGACACAGCCTGAGAGGTCGTGGGCTTGTACCTTGCTGAAAACCCCAGTCCCTGAGAAAAATGAGTATCTGCTCTACATTCATTTCTCTTCTCCCTTTGCTCTTCCTCCAAGACAAGATAAATTTAGAACTGCGAGGACACAGTGAGCATGTTTATAATGGTTTCATTGTATCACTTCTACCAGTGCCCTCCCGATTCTATGGCTAGATACAGCTACCCTTCATCTTCTCCTTTTTTGGATCAGAAAATGACTTGAGCATCTTTCTCAGCCTAACAGCGCCGTTCCAAGAAAGGCTATCTGGGTTTTAATACCAACCCTGTGATTTCTACTTCTTTAAAGGATGTCACAGTCCTTTACAGGCTTATCAGTGCTAACCTAGGGGTGGCACCAAAGTTGTGTCTGTAAACACTGTGTCATGCCACTCACCTTAAAAATAGCCTCTTTCAAGAGAAATATTTAGTTTAGAAACAATTTGACTTTTTAAAAAAATTAAATAATTAAATACAGTCATATAATGGTTTGGGTTGGAGGGGACCTTAAAGATCATTTAATTCCAACCCCACCACCGTGGGCAGAGACACCTTCCACTAGACCAGGTTGCTCAAGACCGTGAAAACCTCTAGAGAGGAGACATCCACAACCTCCCTGAGCAACCTGTTCCAGTATTTCACCACCTAACAGAAGCAATTGAATCTCTCTTTATGAATGATGAGCCTGGGTCACCCACCCCAGGGTGATGATGTCTACCTCTGGTGTGTTGCCAGCATCACAGTGCCCTTCTCTTCCTGCATCCAAGGAGGGGAATGCCAAAGTTTTGGGGGTTCCTTAGGTTGGTTAGTGACTCTGCCATTGCCCTGCTTGAGCAGATCCTTGCCAAAACTCCAGTGAATAACCCTTGTGACTGTGCCAGCGTCACCAGGGGTTGCCTGGGGTCCCGTGTGAGCTGAGAGGGGGGCAGGGTGTTTCTCCATGAGCATCCTCTCCCCACCGCACACCCAGGATTCAAGACACGGCCACCGCAGAGGCGATTTTCCATTATTAATGCTCAAAAGAAAGTTCCATTTTCCTGTTTCAGTCGAGCATTTCCCTTTTGGGTTAGAGAAACCTCTTCCGCCCCAGCACCCCGGGGAAGGTTGTAATCATGCACCGAAGCAGCACGTTTCTTACTTGGCTTTTGCATTCCTCTTCCAACCAAACTCCCAGCATTTCCCCAGCTGGCACCTCTGTGGCATTGCATGCACCAGCTCATGGGAGCTCAGGGTCATTTCTATAGCAGCAGCACGTTTTCTCCTCAATTTCCTAGGAGTTAACAGCTGAAATACTTTTTTTTTCCCTCTTCGCCCGCCCCACCCCTGCGTGTCAGTGCACGGTTGGGCTGGAAAATCCAACCCTGCGTGCCGCACCAGGATGTAGGGTTGGGTAACCCTCTCTGCCTCTCTGAGGATCCCGTCCCTTTCCCTAAGGGCTCAGGGGCGTGCCGGGGTGCAGCAGGGCTCTGTGTGCAAGGTTGAAAGCAGCAGCCTAGGAAACCATCATGGCTCATTGCTAGCAAGAAACGTCTTTGCCCGGTACCGTGACGGCTGCTTCCCTGAGTGCCCCGTTGGCCTCTCTGCAGTGTGGGGCTGCCCGGCCGGCACCGGCGCGCTCCTCGGATGCTCTCGCAGCAGGCAGGCGTGGCAGGACGTTGGCCTTGGCAGCAGAGGTATGTACTCAGCCCTGAAGGAGTGGCACTGTGTTGCCGAAGCTGGCATTTTTCAATGACTCATAACTAAAATGGCTAAGAAAGGGGTGTACATTGGGCTTCAACTCTGGAAATGAAGCCGGTGATAAAATGACTGCTGATGTTGCTGTGATGAGGTCTGCTCACTGCCAGACCTTCTGCTGCAATGGGCTGAGGTGGCTGAAGTGTGCTCTTATCATCAGGTCACAGAGTCACAGAATGGTAGGGGGGGGAAGGAACCTCTGAAGATCATTGAGTCCAACCCTCATTGAGAGCAGATCACACAGGAACACGTCTAGGTGGGCCTCCAAAGTCTCCAGAAATGGAGACTCCACCACCTCTCTGGGCAGCCCATTTGAGTGCTCTGCCACTGTCTTCTCTCCTTCCTCCCTCTATCCTGTTCTCCAAGGTCACTTGCACTCTCACAGCACAGCGGCTGCGCACACAGCGGTGCTCTCGCTTTACTGAGCTTGTGCCACCCTCTTTCCTCACCAGGCTGGGTGAGCACACTCCTGAGTGTGGTGGTGACAAGCACTCTGCCTGAAGGAGAATGAGTGCAGCAGGGTCTAGATCTACTTGAGCAGGACACAGGATAATTTTTAGCCCCACATTAATGGGGATACACTCCTTTTACATCCTGACATTGCTGTATTGGGGAATCAAGAATGAGCAACTGAGCATCTAACGGTGTTTTATGTTTGAAGGTGTTTGGAGCCCTATGATTACCTTGGCCTCTGGCTCCTTGCAGCCTATGGTTGATGTGTGTCCAGTGAAGAAGTCCTTGTGGAGCAGCTTCTCCTAAAGTGCTTCTCATACCCTTTTGGGGCAGTGCAGCTGGAAAACTGGTGGAGGAGAAAGTCTTTGGGGTGATGATGAGGTGGGCTTGGAAGCAGAACGTGGCAAATGAACTTTTTTTTGTCTGTCTTATTCTAGTGGGGACAAGCCCTGTGTGTACCTACAAGCCCCAGGAGCAAGGCATGCTGAGAACTGTAGTAGCTGACCTGCATTGCCCATGCCTGTGCGTCAGTTCATAGCAGAAGGAGGGACTGGTCTTTGGGTGCACTGTGTCTGTAACAAGCCACTTTGCCTTCAGTCCTAGACCACTTACTTTCAATTGCACTTAAAGTTAGGGCTGTTTTAAAACTGCAGACTGTGGGATGTAGAGCCAGGCCTTCTGCTCAAGAGAGGCCTCTTGGCCGCTCTGCAGAATTGCCCAGGGAGGTGCCTTGGGCACTGCCTGGTACATATGTGGCAGGTGTGGAGCTCTGGGGAGGATGCTGCACAACACAGGAGGTGTGCTGCCCCACCACACACTGCAGCACCCTGTCTGCATGCAGGCCTCAGGGAAAAGAGGTTTCCCAAAGCCATTGTCTTTCTAATGTGCTGCTTCTTTTGGGGGTGTTGATCAACAGTTGACTGAACATGTGCCCAGGTGGCCAAGAAGGCCACCAGCATCCTGGCCTGTATCAACAATACTGTGGCAGCAGGAGGAGGGAAGTGATCGTGCCTCTGTACTCAGCACAGGCAAGGACAGTACTGGATTTGGATTTGAAAGACATGGAGGTGATGGGGCAGGTCCAGAGAAGGGTAATGAAGCTGGTGGAGGGTCTGGAGAACAGGTCTGGTGAAGTGTGCCTGTGGGACATGGAGCTATTCAGTCTGGAGGAGGCTGAGTGGAGACCTCTTTGCTCTCTACAGCTCCCTGAAAGGAGGTTGGAACCAGTTTGGGGTTGGTCTCTTCTCCCAGTAGCAAGTGATGGGACAAGAGGACAAGTTGCACCAGGGCAAGTTTAGGTTGGATATTAGGAGAAACTTCTTCACTAAGAGGGTTTTCAAATGCTGAAATATGCTGCCCAAGGAGGTGGTTGAATCTCTGGAGGCTCCTTGCAGAGCTGTGGTGCTGAGTGACATTGTTTAGGACCAGACTTTGAAGAGTTAGACAATGTTTGGACTTCATGATCTTAAAGATCTTTCCCAGCTGAAACAATTCTATGATTCTGTAAGGATTTGAGACCAAGGAGTATCACTTGACCCTTCCACTCCTGGAGGAGTTTCTTCTGGATGCAGCTGATATTTGGGACCTGCCTAGGGAGAAGAGGCCCATCCCATGGCAGGGCGTTACAAGTGCTGAGGCAGCCTGGTGCTCCCAGCAGCTCCTGTGCAACCAGAAACTCCTCCAGCTACTTAGCAGAGGATTTGTGGTCCCAGCTTTGAAGCAGGAGAGACAATAAAACTCTAAAGAGTACTTTAAATCATCAGAGTGCTATCCAAACACGAGGGCCTCCAAACACAAATGAAAGTGCTAAACTGATTTACAGGGGAATTAAAAGGTCAGGCCTGTTGAACATTCGGCTTTAGAGTTTAGTCATGTTTATGAAACTTGTAACTGCTCTTCTAAATCAGCTTTTTACATTTCATGTACCCAGTAAACATGGGCATATTCAGGGCTTATGACTAACTTGAGAAGTTTTCTGTTCTAAACAAATTACCACAGCCACAGCCTGGCCCTTTTTTGCTTCCTTTCCATCTCTCCCTTCCCGCTCCAGCCACAGGTGCTTAAAATGCATCTGAATGTTTGGCTTGCCTGTGGAAGAGAGGAAACCAAATCACTTCACTGAACTTCACTCACCTGTTCCACAGAGTCAAGTTCAGTTATGGTCAAATAGCAGAGGAGCAGTGAGCTAGCCCCACGAGCTAGAGCAGAGTTCCAGAGCCAGGAGACAGTGCTGGAAATGTTTTCTGTGTCCAAGACAACCTTCTAGTGCTTCAGCAATATGAAAGCTCAAGTCTAAAAGCCAGGTTTTCCTCAACCAAGCTTCTGCAGATGGCCTCACAAACACTGACTTGGTATTGCTTTTGCAGAACCTTGCTTGTGCATTGTCAGTGCTGTGGATGTTGCCCTTTTCTCAGTGCTCCCCACTGACAGGACAAGAGGTAATGGGAATGAACCTCAATGAGGGAAGTTCCATCGAAATGTGAGGAGGAACTTCTTTACTGTGAGGGTGGCAGAGCCCTCCAACAGGCTGCCCAGAGAGGTGATGGAGTCTCTGTCTCTGGAGACTTTCAAGGCCCACCTGGACATGTTCCTATGTGATCTGCTTTAGGTGATCCTCCTCTGGCAGGGGCGTTGGACTCAATGATCTTTGGAGGTCCTTTCTAACCCCTGCCATTCTGTGATTCTGTGATTTACAGCCCCCATATCAATGCTTTTGTGCTAATGTCAAAGGAACTACTTCACATGTCTACAACAGCACTGGAAGTGAGTGTCTGTGCTACCTGATCTGTGCCCACCCTGCCTGGTAATAAGTCAGGCTGAACAGAGGAGTGATGAAGCATCACCCTGCTGTTGGCCTTCAGGTGGAAGGAAACCTACACCCTCCTTTCTTGGGAGGTATGAACTCTGGGCATTTCAGCTCACATCATGGCTCATGTCAGAGAGCAAACCACTTCAGTCCCAGGGTTTCTGTGTGGCTTCCTGAAGCAGACAGAAAGAAATTACTAAAGGAAAAAAGAAAAAAAAACCAAGAAAAAAAAAAGGTTAAAAAAAATTATTAGAAGCTACTTTTTTCCACTCATTTATGTCACTTACTTGTTTGGTGTCTCTGACTCAAAATGCCTCTAAGCAGACTGTAAATGTAATGTCCTGGTTTAAATCCATAAAAACTTGTCCTCAAATTTTAGATGATGCTGGGCAGGCCACATCCTGTAAGAAGCTCTGTCTGCCAGTCTAAATAAGCCAGACTGGAAGTAACTGGGACTTTCACATCTGCTTTGGCAGGGGGATTAGACAAGATAATCTCCAGAGATTCCTTCTGACCCCTGTGATTCCTGCTGGTCTGAGCATGTGTGTTGCTTCCCAACATGTCCTGGCCCAGGATCCCCTCTTCCCAAAAGACCCAAGGGATCTGGACCATCCCACAGGAGGATGTGGCAGTGCCTACAGCTCCCATTCCAGCTTGATGGCCCATGTAAAAGCACAGCTCTTTTGCAAAGGTTGTTTTGTGCAAGAAGGCTGTGTCCTGCCACCCCACTGCTGACCAGGACACTCTTGTGACTTCACAGAATCATAGAATGGTTTGTGTCAGAAGGGACCTTAAAGACCCTCTAGTTCCAACTTCTCTGCCTTGGACAGGGACACCTTCCAGTAAATCAGGCTGCTAAAGGCTCCCATCTAACCTGACCTTAAGCATTTCAGTGAGATGACAGCTACAACTTCCCTGGGCAACTTGTTCCAGTGTCCTCTCTGGAAAGAATTTCTTCCTAATACCCAGTCTAAATCTTCCCTCTTCTAGCTTCAAGCTATTCATCTTCATCCTATCAATACAAGCCCTCGTAAAAAGTATTCCCCCAACTTTCTTGTAGACCCCTTTTCAGGTACTGGAAGGCTGCTATAGGATCTCCCTGGAGACTTTATAGGCATCCCCTGCAGGTGTCCTCTAAATTCTAGATGAATCTCTTCTGTATCCTAAACTGCAGCTCTGGCCTTAGGCTTCTGAGCTGGAGTTCAAGTGACTAGAGACTGATGCAGTTGCTCAGTGTTGAGAAGAGTATGGCTTCTGGTCTCAGAGAGCATGTGGGGGCTAGTAGCAGTTTGGGATTTACATTGGCAATGCTGGGAAAGCTGAGGGGAGATCCTTTACACGTGTCCAGTGTGTGCTGTGCTGGAGGAACCCATGAGCAGAAATGACATTTTGAACCAGAAAGAGGTGAATGCTCTGGAACTGGGAAAAGGATCAACTGGAAGTCTCCAGATGGAAACGGAACAGTTTCCATCAAAGCTGATGACAAGTTCCCTGATACAAGGTCAGATCTTTGGACAGCACATCACATTTCTGAGCTGGATGTCTTCTCTAGCTGCCTGCAGCTCAGTGCATCAGTATGTTGCTCTTCTCACAAACCAGTTCACTGAGATGCACTTTAGGCTCCAGCAGGGATTTCTGTAATTTGCTGGCTTTTGAAAGCTGAGGAAGAAGCACTCTGCAGCTTAAGTAGCAGCCCACCAAAAGTGATTAGCCATTTCTGAATTATTCACTTACCTTCTGCAAGCTGAAAATTGCTTAACAAACCTTATTTGTATGTGCTTAATGAGCAGCAAATGCATTTCCAGAGAGCTGGATCTGTTCCTGTTCAGGAAAGCAGGCTGAAGGTGCCTAATGCTGGCAGTTAATTCAGCCAGCTTTACGGGAAAGTCACTTATGGCTGATCTGCATTAGGAGGTGTTCAGCTTTGCTGAAGTAAAGGGAGAAATGCCTCATAGAAGTGAGACTGGGGTGAGGGAGATGATTCTGCCCCTCTACTCTGCTCTTGTGAGACCCCACCTGGAGTACTGCGCCCAGTTCAGGGACCCCTGGCACAAGAGAAACATTGAACAGTTGGGGAGGATGCAGAGGAGGGCCGCAAAGATGATCAGAGGGCTGGAGCACCCACCCTGTGGGGTCAGGCTGTAGAGTTGGGGCTGTTCAGCCTGGAGAAGAGAAGGCTCTGGGGAGATCTTAATGGCAGCCTTCCAGTACCTGAAGGGGACCTACAAGAAAGCTGGGGAGGGAGTTTTGACAAGGGATTGCAGTGATAGGATGAGGGGGAATGGCTTTAAGATGGAAGAGAGTAGATTTAGACTGGATATTAGGAAGAAATTCTTTCCAGTGAGAGTAGTGAGACACTGGCACAGGTTGCCCAGGGAGGGTGTGGATGCCCCCTCCCTGGGGGTGTTGAACGCCAGGTTGAACAGGGCCTTGAGCTACCTGATCCAGTGGAAGGTGTCCCTGCCTTTTGTCGGGGTCGAGGGGTTTGGACTAGATAATCTTTAACATCCCTTTCAACCCAAACCATTCTACAAATCTATGAAGTGACCATAGATTTGAGACTGTTACTCTGAGCTCTAATGCAGGCTTTGTTGTCACCCTCACTTGGGGCTTTTTCAGGTTCTTTCCCTCTTTGCCAGACTGGCCAGAGAGGTCTGACACTGCCTCTCCACTCATCCTAAGCGTGGTGTTAATGGGATCTGACACTGCTGCTGTGCTGAGTGGGTGGAGGGTCTTGTGCTTTGTGGGTGAGGAGGTTGCAGATATCCTCATACGTATGCAATGCTGGGTGGCTTCTGCACTGCTGGCTCCCACAGCCGCTCTGTTTCCTTCCATTGTGATGGGGGAGGTCACACTGAAGGACTGTTGCTCACTCATCTGCCTTTGCTGCTTCTAATTCTCCTGGCCTTCATCACAAGCAGGAAGAGGGAGCCTGCAACAAGCTCCTGGTTTTGTTGTTGGTTGGGTTTTTTTCCCAATACACTGGAATATTTCTTTTGAATGATCTGAGCAGATGGCAGATGGCTTTCAGGCCTTTTTACCAAGGCACCTTTGCCATATGTGCTGGTCTCTTGCAGACAGCAGAGAAGGCAATAGCTTTACCTCCATGACCCTCTACCCTAGATCTTTGGTCCTGGTGGTACAGCTCCCTAATCTCACTGGAGTAAAGGGCATTCCTCACAAAGCCAAAGGGGAGTGACTTCTCTCCTTCAAAAGCCAAATCCTTGCTGGCTCAGATGAGATTATTCTGGAAAACAGAGTGAAGTGAAAGAAATAACATGTGTCAGGATTCTTTTCTCTCTAAATGAGGTGGAGACCTTGGAAAGTAGCGGAAGCTACTGTTCACAGATTGCATTCAGTTGAAAGGGACCCTCAGATGTCATCTTGTCCAGCCCCCCTGCAGTCAGCAGGGACACCTCCAGCTAGATCAGGCTGTCCAGGGCCACATCAAGTCTGATCTTGGAAGTCCTCAGGGATGGGACTTCAAGCACGTCTCTGGGCAACCTGTTAGAGTATTTTACCACTCTCATTATGAAGAACATTTTCCTTATGTCCAAGCTAATCTACCCTGCTCCAGTTTAAAACCATTGCCCTTTGTCTTATCAGTACAGGGCCTTCTGAAAAACAGTTCTTCCTCAGTCTTCCTTAGGCCCCCTTCAGATAGTGAAGTGTAGTTACAAGGTCTCCCTGGAGCCTTTGCTTCTCCAAGCTCAAGAGCCCAAACTCTTTCAGCCTGTCTCTTCACAAGAGAGGTGCTCCAGCCTTCTGATCATCTTTGTGGCCCTCCTCTGGACCCATTCCAGCAGATCTCTGTCCATCTTGTGTTGGGAGCCCCAGAGCTGAATGCAGCACTCCAGATGGGTCTCACCAGAGCAGAGTAGAGTGGCAGAATCGCCTCTCTTGATCTGCTGGCCATGCTTCTTTTGCTGCAGTGCCAGCAGAAGATTCTATGCCCCAGCTATCAATGCAATTTATCTAATGGGGTTGGGGGTTTGGACTAGAATTGCTAGGCACCCAGAAATGCCTTTCAGGCACCAAACTACATTTCCTTCTATTACCTTGAGTGAAGTCTGTTTTTGAAATCAATGACTGGCATGGTGTCTGCTAAGGTTTGAGAGGTTGCTGAATTTTTTATTATGTCCATGTGTGATTAAACAAATGAAAAGAATGTCCACTGATTCAAAGCCCTCTTATGACAAGCTGCTCCTCTGGCCAAAATGAGGCTGCTTAGCCACTGAGCAGTACAGAAGAAGATGTGCTGGCAAGGAGGAAGGTGATGTAAAGTATGGGTTGTCACTTGCTGCCACATCAGGGTCAGTGGTCACAGCCTGATGCACACTGAAGCAGTCACTAGGCTCTTTCTGTTGCTGCCTGGTCAGAGGAAGAGCTTCAAGAAAGATTTTTTTTACAATAAGAGGATGGTGAGACACTGGAACAGTGGACACCCCCTCCCTGAAAGTGTTAAAGGCCAAGTTGGAAGGCTGGATGAGGCCTGGTGGAAGGTGTCCCTGCCTGTGGCAGGGGGGTTGGAACTGGGTGATCTTTAAGGTCCCTTCCAACCCAAACCATTCTGTGATTCAGTGAAGGGGCCAAGAGATGGCAAAGCTGAGAAGAGCATAACCCCAGCTCTACTCCACATTAGGATTGCACTCTGGAGCATATCATTGGAAGGTTCTTGGCCAGGATGCTGCATTTTGGTCATCCACATGCCAGAACATGCCAGGAGAAGCATCCTGTGGTACCTGTGAGCTGTGCCCTGCTGCCCAGCACAATGAACAAAGCTGGCCTCCCTGCTTGTGGCTGGAGTGACAAGGTTTTTCCCAGTTGAGGGAAACAATCATCACTAAGGAAACCTTAACTACTCTTTAAAGACCAAAAGAAAACACATTCATTCTTTTAGACATGGAAAACTAAGTGGCCTCTTTTTCCTTGGCTGCATGTGCATGGCCATGGAGCAGCCTGACACAGAGTGAACTCTGTGGGCAAACACTCCCCCTCCAGTTATTTAGTTATTAAAGAAGAGAGCTCTCTGGCACAAAGTCTGCCCTTCTCAGCTGCTCACTACGTTGTTTCTCAAACTAGCAAGGCTCCAAATGCAGGAGCAACTCTTTGACCCTCCTGCTTGCAAGTGAAAAGCCCTGGAGCCTTTCTGAGCTGTGCTGAAAACCCCTTCCCATGGGGACCCCTGGCATAGCAGCACCACAACTGCAACTAGAGTCACAGAATCACAGAATAGTAGAGGTTGGAAGCAGTCTCTGGAGATTATTGAATCCACCCCCCCTCCCAAAGCAGGATCGACAAGGGTGGGCCACACAGGAACACATCCAGATGGGTCTTGAAGGTCTTTGGAGAATTATATATTCCACAGCCTCTCTGGGCACTTCTCCTTTTGGAAGAGCTGGAAGTGAAAGCAAAGAGTGGAGGGGGCCTGCTGCAACCTTCCCCCCCGTGCTAGCCCCATGGGAAGGTGTTTGGGGAATCACCCCAGCACCTGAGAAGTGAGCAAGGGTGCTGGATGTGGGTCAGGACTGGCATGGTGCCTCTTCTGAGCTGTTGCATTTGGGCAGCTGGGCACGTGCCAGTCAGGCTGTCTGGCCATCCAGGTCTTTCAAGGAGCACCAAGGGTGGTTGGATGTCAGCATGCCACACAAGCAGGGCTTTATACAAAGTGAAGGAATGCCATGAAAGCCCCTGGGCTGCATCAGCTTCACTGAAACCAGAGGAAGTGGTGGGCACTGGTGACACTACTGTCTGCTGGCAGCTTTCCTCCATCTTTCTGATCCTAGGCTATTTCCAGAATGTCCTGGGAGAAAGAGGCTGAAGTTCTTTTCAGAATTGGGAAAAGCATTAGTTTAGCACTGTTCCCACTCTTTCCCCTGCCCCAGCTACATCATCTTGCCTATAATGGTGCATGCTCTAGTTAACAAAAAGCACTGAAATACAGGTCCACCTCCCACTATTTCCAGGAACACTTGGTCCCATAAACCCCTAGGAAACCATAATTTGACAAATAAATCACTTGCTGCCTATCGCTCTGGCTGAATGCATGGAAAGGGAAGAGCACCCTGCTGGCGTCGTGCATGGGGAATAACACCAGTGAAATTCCACCAGCCTTTGTGCTGGGAAAGGCAGGCAACAGGCAGTCCCAGAAAGACACATCTCCTTCCAGCAGACATTACAGGAATGCCATATGCTATGGCGAACATGTACAACAAGCACTGAGCTCATCAGTCACTTGTGTTTAATCTAATTAAACACAGTATATCCTCTGACCTTCTGTGCTGGCACTGGGCACTAAATTCTCTTCTGTTGTTCTTTCCATATGAAGCTCTATTGACTGATGGGGGAAAGCTTAGAGTTTGCTTTAAGCTTCAGATAAGTAAAGTTAAACATTGAGCAGATAAAATTGTTTTCCCAGCACTCCTCTCCCACTGACCAATTATGGGTGCTCACTGGGAGAATTTAACTCTTCTGGCCAGTGTCCCACCCGTGGCTTGGGGCACCATGCTTTCATAGTGAGTGAAAGCTGTAAGAAGGCAGAGGCAGGAGCAGAGTGCTGCAGAAACCTTTGAAAGTTCGGTTTTGGAGTTGATTCTGACAGTTGCTCAGCTTCATTTCAGTGGGTTGGAACACCTCCCCTGTGGAAGACAGGCTGCAAGAGTTGGGGCTGTTCAACCTGGAGAAGAGAAGGTTCCAGGGACACCTTAGGGTGGTCTTCCAGTACCTGAAGGGAACTTAAAAGAAAGCTGGGGAGGGACTTTTTACAAGGGCTTGTAGTGACAGGATGAGGGGGAATGGCTTTAAACTAGAAGAGGGGAGATTTAGACTCGAGATTAGGGACAAATTCTTTCTAGTGAGGGTGGTGAGGCACTGGAACAGGTTGCCCAGGGAGGGTGTGGATGCCCCCTCCCTGGAGGTGTTGAAGGCCAGGTTGGACAGGGCCTTGAGCAGCCTGATCTAGTGGAAGGTGTCCGGGCACACGGCAGGAGGGTTGGAACTAGATGATCGTTAAGGTCTCTTCCAGCTTAAACCACTTTATGATTCATTTCCATGTGCCAGACAACTAAGTAAGAAGGTGCCACTCCTCACTAAAGATATTTCTGGAGCCGTGAAATGGTTTGCTGATAGGAGAGCTAATTAGCCAGCATTTGCTGATACTGAAACAGGTTTTAAATTAAAAGTGTTGAATTGCATCAGACACCTTATGCACGTTCCCTGCTTGTACTGCAGGGAATGGTTCTTTTGTGTGAAGTGGTGCAGTTGGTCAGCAGTTTTCTGGGAGGAAAATCAACTACAGAGGTGGTGTTGAGGGGGATTGAGGTGCCAGGCTTCTCCAAGCAGGTGCAGGTTTTGGTCATGCAAAAGAGCTGGAAGCATGCTCAGCTTTCAGCCTCACAACTTGAGTGCTCACTTCCTTGCAGGCAAAAGAGAAGGGCATGCATCTGCCCTTCACTAGCATCACTTGGAAACACCACCTGCAAAGCTGTGCTGTCCACTGGGGTGAAAAATCCTTTAGTCTGAGCCTGGGGAGTTCTAGACTCATAAGGGCCGGCAAAGACTGCTAGGATCATTAAGTCCAAATGGCAACCCAGCGCCAAATAACTCATAGAATCATAGAACTATTAAGGTTGGAAGTGACTTTCGAGATCATCAAGTCCAACTGCTCACAATCCCACCACTACTGCTAAGCCACTATCACTAAACCATGTCCCTCAGCACCACATCTACACACCTTTTAAATACCTCCAGGGATGGCAATTCCACCACCTCCCCAGGCAGCCTGTTCCAATGCCTGATAACCCTTTCTGGGAAGAAACTGTTCCTAATATCCAACCTGAATCTCCTAACTGGAGGCCAGTTCCTTGAAATAAAACCCAAAAGTTACAGAAGATCATGGAGACGATGCCCTGGGTTAAAGATTTCTCTCCCGTAAATAACTTTAATACTCCATTTGTATCTTAATAATGCTGGGCAGGGCTGGAGGCAGCAGCCCACTGAGCACAGAGAGGCTGTTTCCTGCACGTGGCCATGGAGTCATACTGCAGTGGTGTGAACCTCGTGGCTCTAATTTTCCATGGCCAGCTGCAGGAGCCTGACACAGGGGCTGGCGCAGTCAGGATCCCAAGCCGTCAGCTTTGAGGCGTCTGAAAGCATGCCAGTGTTTGAGCAAATGCAGACCTCTTGCTGGAAGCTCTCTGCCATCTCCAGTGGCTGTGAAGGATCCTGCCAATGGTTCACAGAGACATAATATCTCTCTTGAAGCTGTAGGGAAAGTTAAAAGGATGACTTTTGGGAGCAACTCCTTACCTGGGGCGAATTTTGTTATCTTCAGGCAAAGGTGGTGGCAGGATCACTGAGGGCATTGGCCAGCCTTGCTCCTGCATGGTTCCAGCCTTTGTCTCTCCTCTCTAGTGGGTTGAGAGGTCCAGAGAGTGGACAGATGAAGTCAGGCAGCTACTGTTTTACAAATGGATGTTTTGTATAGACACATACAACAAAAAAAACAATCGGACCTGGCAGCCTGCTCTGCAAAGTGAGTTGAGCATAACACTGGGAGGGGGCTCAGGCATAAACCAAAAATTCAACTCCTGAAGGAACTGCAGAAGGAACGCCTCCTGCAAGCCTCTGTGAAGCTGTGGGGAAAAGGGCTGCATGCAGAATTGCTGGTGACCCTTGTTGGGGTGACCAAGTTGGAAGTGACTTGAGATGGACAAAGCCACCTCAGGTCAGGGAATCATAGAATCATTTTGTTTGGATGAGACCTTTAAGATCATCAAGGCATTAACCCAGTGCTGCCAGGTCACCAATAAAGCACCTCCCCCAGCACTATATCTATACATCTTTTAAATATCTCCAGGGATGATGACTCGACCACTTCCCTGGACAGCCTGTTCCAGTGCTTTACAACCCTTTTTGTGGAAATAATTTTCCTAATATCCAACCTAAACCTCTTCTGGCGCACCTTGAGCCCCTTTCCTTTTGTCCTATTGCTTGTTACTTGGGAGAACAAACCAGACCCAGCCTTGCTACAAGGCTACACTCCTTTCACGTAGTTGTGAGTCCTTAAACATGTCCTTCTAACTTGGGTTGTAAAAACCTGGCCAAAGATGTGCCTGAAACTAGGTAGTGGTGCCTGAGTGAAAGTGTTCCACTCCAGAATAAAGGGCTGGGGAAGTACTACCTGTTCCTTGTGCAGGTGTGCACAGTGACCAGCTTTCTGTCTTGTTCCACTCAACAGAAAGGTGGCTGTGAGGTTTTGTGTTTCCAGGGGACTCAGAAGTGTTAACAGTGAGGGTGCTGAGACACTGGTACAGGTTGCTCAGGGGGGTTGTGGTTGGCTCCTCCCTGGAGGTGTTCAAAGCTGAGTTGGACAGGCCCTTGAGAAACCTGCTCTGGCGGAAGGTGTCCCTGCAGGGGGGGTTGGAACTAGATGATCTTTAAGGTCCCTTCCAACCCAAACCATTCTATGATTCTCTGAACCTGCTCTGGGAGAAGTGCCAAAGCCCTGGCAGGGAGAAGTCAGGGTGGTTTGCAGTGCTTTGGGAGCCACTTGCCTTCGTTCTGCCTGTGCTTTGAAGTACCTCAGGGTTCTAGCTCTAAAGCTTTAACCACTGAAAAGCAAAATCTTGGCTTGGCAAGGCATGTTGCCTTGGCCTGCTTCCTGGGACTGAGTGAGTTATGATGCTGTGCCATCAGTGGCGGGGAGGACTCCTTGTTTTAGAGGAGATGGGTCACACTCATCTGGAGTCCAAACTCCCTCGGAGACTTTTTCTTAGCCCTTTTTTTCATGACATCAGCCAGGACTTGATGTTACTATTTTAAAAACAAAAGGAGGGGACACCCCCCCGCGCTTCCCTCCTGCTCTCCGCCAAAAGGAGAACAAAGAACAGCTAAAGCACACAAGTTCTGGCACTCTGTTTGGAAATAAAAACATTCATCTTCATGTCAGGTAGGGAACTACCCGACCCCCCCTGCCAAAGCAAGCAAGCAAGCCAGGCCACAGAGCAAACCCATGGCACAGAGAAGCCTGGGCAAAGGGGATGCCCGGTGTCACCCTGCGCTCGGGCAGCTGCTTGCCAGACTCCTGTGCTGCTGCTGTACCGGTGCCAAGGCACGCCAGGACGCTCCCAGCCACGGGCAGTCATCCAGGGAAGGGCCACCCTGCTCCTCCAGGGCTGGGAGGTGAGGAAGGACTTTTCTTCTTCCCCTCTCCCACCCCTGGTTGGGGCTGCACGGGCAGCCCCTGCATCTCCATGCAATGTGTCCCTGCTGGGTGGCAGGGCTGGCGCAGGGCACAGGGGTAACCCGATGGAATTTCCAGGCATTAGACACTAACATCTTTGTCTGGCTTCTTCCTCACCATTGAAACAAGTCAGCAGTTTGCAGTGTGGATTCCTGCGCCGTGAGTTCACCCTCGACAAGCATCCAAACTGCAAGTCAGGGCTGCTGGCTTTTCCCTGCCAGTCTGCAAAGCGTTACTGGAACATGGGACAGTTCTCCAAACACGAGGAAGAGATTACTTGGGCTTTCTGGAAGGCTCCCTCCCATGCCTTCAGAGTGGAGCAAATGAGGATAATTTATCTGTGGGCTTCCGGCTGAACCCAGTAGCTCTGTGCAGCCAGGACTAGGCTGTGTGTTTGTCCTAGCTCCTGCAAGAAGCCATTTTCCCATTGTCACTGTTGTATATTGTTTGCCTGATCTGTTTGCACTGTCGCCTTCTGGGGCTGAGATAAGCCCCTTGCCTTTTACCGGTGGCATGTTCCCCAGAACAATCCAGGGAAAAAACTCTTGCAGGAAAGAGCCTTCAAAGGAGGCTTTGGTATGTCCACTACAGCCCTCGTTAGGATCACATAAAGACTTTTGTGCAGGCTGTCTGGCAAGAAGCATTTCAGCAGGGAATTGTTCTGTGCGGCGGAGTTACGGATGGGCCAAAGCAGGCAGATCAGCCAGGCAGGGGCTGCCAGCATAATGGACAAAGCAGCTGCCTTTCAGTGGGGAACAAAAGCCAGGCAGTGAGCATGTGAGTGCTTGTGTCAGCCTCTCTTGTTCACCGTGGGAGCTGGAGCTGAGTTTAGTGGGCACATTCCCTTCCTGGGAACCCTGTGTTCTGGGCTCCCTTCACTGCTCCATCTGTCATGATCTGATGTGGTACCCAAGGATGGGTTAATATTCCTGCTGCTTCTGCAGAGGGATCACGGAGTGATAGGAGTTGGAAGGGACCTCTGGAGATCATTGAGTCCAACCTCTTTGCCAAGGCAGGTTCACCTAGAGAAGGTCACACAGGAACACATCCAGGCAGATTTTGAATGTCTCGAGAGATGGAAACTCCACACCTCTCTGGGCAGCCTGTTCCACCACTCTCTCACCCTTGAATTAAAGAAGTTCCTCCTCATGTTCAGATGGAACTTCTGTTCAAGCTTGAGCCCATTACCCCTTGTCCTGTCACAGGGCAACACTGAAAAAAAGCCTGGTCCCATCCTCCTGACACCCACCCTTTCAGTATTTCTAAGCATGTTTGAGATCCCCTCTCAGTCTTCTATTTTCCAGACTAAAAAGACCAAATTCTCTCAATCTTTCCCCATAAGAGAGATGTTCCAGTGCCCTCAGCATCTTTGCAGCCACTTTCTTTACGCTTTCCAGGGTCCCTGTCCTTCTTCAACCAAGGAGCCCAGAACTGAACACAGTATTCCAGATGTGGCCTCTCCAGGCAGAGTAGAGGGGGAGGAAGGCTTTCCTCCACCTGCTTGCCGCTCTCTTTTTGATGCACCCCAGGATGCCATTGCCCTTCTTGGCCAAGCATGCAGGGAGCAGAGACAAAGTAATGAGGATGGCTGGGGGCTGGGCCCTCTGCAGCAGAAGCAGCCAGCTGGAATAACAGTGTAATGCCATCCACTTGAGTCAAGTTACTCATGATTGTTGAATGTGGACTCAAAGCCCAGCAGCTCCAGCTTGGCACAGGGCAGTGGGAAAAGAGCAGATTTTCTGCCTCTATCCTGTCCTGGCTCTGCTGCCTCCTGCCCTGTCCAAAACAGCTGTGTGCTGCCTGAAGTGACTTTACTGACAGTGAAGGCTTCAAACATTGCATTCACCTTCATGTTTTGGTTGGGGTTTTTTTCCCTTCAGAGCAAGTCATGGAGGAAAATCAAGAATATGGTGCACTGGTCCCCGTTTGTGATGTCTTTCAAGAAGAAGTACCCTTGGATCCAGCTAGCAGGACACGCAGGTATGGAGCAGGGGGTGAGGCTGAGCAGTGGAAAGTGGTTAATGCTGGCCAGCATCGCTTCTGACTGGTGCATAAATGTCACGGGTTCCAGCTTATAGAATCATGGAGTCATTTAGGTTGGACAAGACCTCTAAGATCCAGTCCCACCTTCTACCCAACACCTCCATGTCCACCCATCTCGGTTTAAGGAGCAAGACAGGCTCTTTAACTCTTCAGCTCCATGTTGGGACTGGATAGAATTGGAAAGTTTAAATGGAAACGCTATTCATAACGACATGAAACAGTACAAAGCATATAAAATACAAAGAAATCCATAGGCCACGGTTCTCCAAAACCTCCTTAGGCCAAAGATTCCACAAACTTCCCTCCAAAACCAGTCCAAAATCCCAGGCCTGAATGCTCCTCCCCCCTGTACTNCCTTCATGTTTTGGTTGGGGTTTTTTTCCCTTCAGAGCAAGTCATGGAGGAAAATCAAGAATATGGTGCACTGGTCCCCGTTTGTGATGTCTTTCAAGAAGAAGTACCCTTGGATCCAGCTAGCAGGACACGCAGGTATGGAGCAGGGGGTGAGGCTGAGCAGTGGAAAGTGGTTAATGCTGGCCAGCATCGCTTCTGACTGGTGCATAAATGTCACGGGTTCCAGCTTATAGAATCATGGAGTCATTTAGGTTGGACAAGACCTCTAAGATCCAGTCCCACCTTCTACCCAACACCTCCATGTCCACCCATCTCGGTTTAAGGAGCAAGACAGGCTCTTTAACTCTTCAGCTCCATGTTGGGACTGGATAGAATTGGAAAGTTTAAATGGAAACGCTATTCATAACGACATGAAACAGTACAAAGCATATAAAATACAAAGAAATCCATAGGCCACGGTTCTCCAAAACCTCCTTAGGCCAAAGATTCCACAAACTTCCCTCCAAAACCAGTCCAAAATCCCAGGCCTGAATGCTCCTCCCCCCTGTACTATGCCTCTCTACACCCCCCCCCCATACTTGAGTGATGAAGCTACTAATTCAGCTCACCCTGAAGGCCCAAGTTGGCAGCATGAGTGAGGCCAGACCAGGCCTTGCTCCCCAACACCAACCTGAGATAAGGCTCTGCGCATCCACCCAGGAGCAGAGAGGGAGGGAAAAGGGGAAGGGACAGCTTGTGCTGTCAGGTTTATAGAGATGCAGGGCTTATGGGAATGAAATAATAAAAGATTACAGTTTCCTGTCCACCTCCTGGACCTATCTAGCCTCTGGAGGTCTGTAACTTTCTGATTCTTAAAGGCACACAGGCTTGAACCATGACACCACTAGACCATGTCCCATAGTGCCATATCTACTTGTTCTTTGAACACCTTCAGGGATGGTGACTCCACCACCTCCCTGAGCAGCCTGTCCCAATGCCTGACCACTCTTTCAGTAAAGAAACTCTTCCTTATATCCAACCTATCCCCTGGTGCAGCTTGAGGCCATTTCTTCTTGTCCTGTCATTAGGTGTTTGGGAGAAGAGGCCAACACCAGCTTCACTACAACCTCCTTTCAGGTATCTTTGGAGAGCAGTGAGTTCTCCTCTCACCCTTCTCCAGGCTTCCACTTCTCTAGCCCAGGAGAGTGACTTACCTAAATGCTACAGAGGGTGACATGAAGGTGCAGTGCTCTGTGCTTTCAGCCTTCCAGGGCCAGCAGATATTACTGCTGCTGTTTTTCTCTGAAGCAGCAGAAAGCAGAGTCCTTCTGGTGAGATCCACACACTTCTGCTGATCCACAGCAAAGCAGGCGATGCTGCCCAGCATATTGTGGTGAGACACTGAAACAGGTTTCCAAGGGAAGCTGTGGATGTCCTCCCTCTGGAGGTCTTCAAAGACAGGTTGGACAAGACCTTGAGCTACCTGGTCTAGTGGAAGGTGTCCTTGCCCATGGCAGGGAGATTGGAACTAGATGGTCTTTAAGGTGCTTTCCAACCCAAACTGTTCTATGATTCCATGATAAAGATGCCCTAGGCATGAGCCTGGAGACAAAGGTGTGAACTTATCATGTAGCACACAGAAGCTGTGAAGCAAATGTGTTGAATGCTGCAGGGCAGGTGTCTGTGCTATTCATGGTGTGACATGGCTGGTCATAAATCTCTGGCACTTGATGTGAATCTGGCAGCCCAAGCTTGTAAATGTCAGCCTGCAGTGACTCTGTTGAGTGCAGGTGCAAATGGAGATTCATAGAATGGTTTGCATTGGAAGGAACCTTAAAGATCATCTAGTTCCAGTCCCCCTTGCTGTGGGCAGGGACACCTTCCACTAGACCAGATTGCTCAGGGCCTGATCCAACCTTGCCTTGAACACCTCCAAGGAGGGGACATCAACAACCTCCGTGGGCTTCCCAGGTGCTGGCTTCCAAGGTGCTGGGCTGCTCTTTGTGTTTTGGGAAAGCACAGCATGATCCTCCAACCAAAGCAAGTTCTATGTGTCCCTTGTCACCCTCAGGTAGTTTCAAGGCAGCAGCCAACGGCAGGATACTGAAGAAGCACTGTGAATCGGAGCAGCGCTGCCTTGACCGCCTGATGAACGATGTCCTGAAGCCATATGTCCCTGCCTACCACGGTGATGTTGTGAAGGATGGGGAGCGATACAACCAGATGGAAGATCTTCTGGCTGAATTTGACTCCCCCTGTGTTATGGACTGCAAAATGGGCGTCAGGTGAGTGCCTTTGGGGGATGTTGTTTGAGTATTAGGATGGCATTCATAGATTCATAGAATGGTTTCGGTCAGAAGGGACTTTGAAGATCATCTAGTTTCAACTCCCCTGGCATTGAGAGGGACACCTTGAACAAGACCAGATTGCTCAAGGCCTCATCCCACCTGGGCTTGAACACCTCCAGGGAGGGGACATCCGTGACCTCTGCGGGCAGCCTGTTCCAGTGTCTCAGAGCAAATGCATCTGCTGAGTAAAACACTCTGAAACACGCAAGTGAGAACACCAGGCTCACCTGTCTTCAGGAGGAGCTAAGCTAATAGTGTGAGGAAAAGAGCCGTGGGGAAGCCTGGGAAGGATGCACCAGACTCATTCATTCTCTGCTTGTTGACTTTTCTGAGTGCTGGGAAAGTGGTTTGGTGCAGTGGAGGGGACAGCACTCTGGATGTGTGTACACCAGAATGGTGCAGTAGCTTTTTTGAGGATGGTGACCTGCCTCTCTCTGCCACAGGACACCCCCAAGGGGCAGGGAGGAAAAAGTGTGGGAGATCCTACCCAGGGTGGCAGAGGGGTGAAACAGTCACTTGAATGGCACAGCTTTTGTGAGCTAGAGGCTTTCCCTCTGCTCACCCTTTGCTCCCACGCAGACTTGAGGGATAAAATGTGCTAAGCAGTTTAGTGCCTTTCATGCAAAGTTCTTGAAATGTATCCTAACAGATGAGCAACATTACCCATGTCCTTCTTGAGAACCATCCTCAGATATGCCAAGATCCCAGGCTGCAGCCAGGTGGCCAGCAGCAGTTTTTGAGCTAGCGATGCCACAGATGATGAAGGTGTCCCAGAGCAAGTGTGAGCAGGGCTGGTGACCCCCAGGCAGCTGCCAGTTTTGGAGCAGCCTTGGGTCACTGCTTGAGCCTGAGTCTGCTGCAGGCTGGCAGCAGGGCGGGTTGAGACCCCCCTTGCTGGCCCTGGTAGAGGCGCCTGTGCTGCTGGAAAAGCTGATGGCTTCTGTGGGAGGGAGGAATCTTTTTTTTTTCCTCTCCTGAATTCCCAATGTGAAACTCAAACTAGTGTGTTGGGCTGTCAACAGGGAAGAGGAGAGGAATACTTTCCACCAAAGGGGTGGAGAGAAGAGCTGGGGGCCCCAGCGCAGCTGTGTGACTCCAGCTGGCACAAACCATGCTGCTGGGGGAAGGAGATGGGACCCACCATGCACACCCAGAGATGACAACCACCAGAAGACCTGCCTAGGTGTTCCTGTGGTCAGTTGTCCCTTAGAGGGGTAAAGCCTCTGGTACATAAATCACACAGGTTGGGTGATTTGTGCACCTGAGTTTTTGGGGCTAAGATAGGCAGAGCAGGCAAGGGGGCAAATGTGCCAGGGATTATCATCGTGACATAAGATGGATGAGTGAGGTGATTCTCCCCCTCTCCTCTGCTCTCATGAGACCCCACCTGGAGTACTGCGTCCAGTTCTGGGGTACCCAGCACAAGAAGGACATTGAACTGCTGGAGTGGGTCCAAAGGCCATGAAAATGATCAGAGGGCTGGAGCACCTCCCCTATGGGGACAGGCTGTGACAGTTGGGGCTGTTCAACCTGGAGAAGAGAAGGCTCCAGGGAGACCTCATAGCAGCCTTCCAGTACCTGAAGGGGGGCTACAAGAAAGCTGTGGGGGGACTTTATACAAGGGCTTGTAGTGATAGGACGAGGGGGAATGGATTGAAGCTGGAAGAGGGGAGATCTAGGCTGGTCATGGCCCCTCCCTGGAGGTGTTCACAGCCAGGTTGGACAGGCCTTTGAGCAATCTGGTCTAGTGGAAGGTGTCCCTGCCCATGGTGCGGGTGGTCAGAACTAGATGATCTTTAAGATCCCCTCCAACCCAAACCAGTCTATGATTCCATGATATGCCTGCCCTAAGAAAAGACAGCAGTTTGCCTTGCTAAGACTGTGAGAAATACAGGAGCACCATCCTATGTAGCCTGCCTAGAATCCTCCCCGTGCATTTTACTTGGTTCTGGAGGTGAAACATAGTTTTGGCACAAGGGAGATGGGAAGAGGACACAGTCCCTCTGCAGAGCTGAGCATGGCTAGTGAGAGTTGTAGAGCAGTTTGTATTTGAGGGGACGGAGGTGACAGGTAGGGTCACTTCTGTGTGGTTTTGCTGGGACATCTCACCTGGCTTGGCAAATTGCCTGGGGAGAGCCTGGGCAGTTGCCTGGCTGAGCTAGAGCAGGTGGTTTGTTACTGCTGCAGGAAGTAGTGTTTCATGGATAGTGGTTTTCTGCATGACAACATGCAGAGGTTCTCCACTGGTGTGCTCTGGCACAGAGTGGTGCTCCTCTGGACACACAAAACCAAGGTCCTGGCGCATTCCTCTGTAGTCCACATCCTCCTTCCCCCATTCCTTCATCCCTACTGCACCCTGTGGTCCCAAGGGTTATGGTAAGCACCTAGCCAGGGCTGCATCCTTTCTGTCCTGTATGGGAAGCTTCCAGCAAGGTGGCCCCACTTGAGAACCCCCTGTTCAGCAGCCCTCACAGGGTGAGGGATAAGAAAGCACAGGAAAGGCACAGGAACAGCAGGGGCCCACCTCCTTCTGTCACCTCCTTTCCCCCAAGTCTGAACTGCTCTGTGCCTCCCACTAGCCATGCCCAGCTCTGCAGAGGGGAAGGAGAGATCAGCAGCCACTGCGTTGGCCAGACCTTGGAGGAAGCAGCAACTAATGCTGACGGCTGGGATGCAGCAACCTCCCTCTTGCCTGCAACTCCATTGGGTTCCAGGGTAATTGGAGGCAATTTTCTAGGCATATCTTGAAAGCCACGTTTAGTTTGTGAGAGCCACTAAGTTGCTGTTCATGTTTGCTAAGCATAGCCTTGGAGGACAGGACCCCCAGGACCATGGGATGGCATCATCAGGAGGCTGCCAGTGGGGAAGAAGCAAGTGTGGACACCTGTGAGAAATAACCTCCCTTCTGTTGCCAAATCAGTTGTGGTTACTTGGTGAATTGAAAAGGTATCAGGTGATGGGGTGCTAACTAGGTCAGGATCAATTAACACATAACGAGGCTTGCTCCATTCTTTCCTGTGCTGCCCTATTCCCTAGGGATCATCTCTGCTGGATAGGCCTGATTTCTGGGCAAGGGCTGCTGTAGATGTGTAGCAACTTGTGTGGTGGCCCTATGGCCCTGCTAATGTGTGTTGCCCACCTCACTCCTTGCAGGACGTACTTGGAGGAGGAGCTGATAAAAGCCCGGAAGAAGCCGAGCCTGAGGAAGGACATGTACCAGAAGATGATTGAGGTGGACCCCAATGCCCCCACCGAGGAGGAGAATGTGCTGCGGGCAGTAACCAAGCCCCGCTACATGCAGTGGAGGGAGACCATCAGCTCGACAGCCACGCTGGGCTTCAGGATTGAGGGGATAAAGGTGAGAGTGCTCCTCGGAGCAGGGACAGCAGCTGCTGAGAGTGTAACCAAACTCGCAGAGCCACACGCACACAGCAGGCTAGTGGTGAGGCCGTGTCACATCAGGACATCCCTGGGTCCTGCAGCCAAACCAGTCTTGTCAGGCACCTGGCCCAGGGCAGCACTGCTCTTCTGAGAGTGCAGCTGAGCTCAGGGCATCGAGGCAAGAGGACTATAATCTCATTAAATCAGCTGCTTGGTTGATTTCCCTGACTGTGAAGTGCCAAGTGCTGTTCTCCAACTCAAAAGACTCAAATGAGTTGTTTGCTTTTGATACTGCTGTGCTGCTAGGCTGAGCCATTAATCCAGATCTCAGCTTGAACGTGTGCCGACCTGTGGCTAGAGCTGAGAGCTTAACTGCAGTCGGTCAGGAGGCTTTGTTTACATCCCTGTGTGGACAAATGCAGCAGCTGAGCTTTATGAATGGGGTAAACACAAGCAGCAGCACTTTCTGCTGGCACCTGCACCCCTGTGTTACCTGCTGACTGCTTAGAGCAGTCCTCACCTTTCTGGAGATACCTGCTGGGATGTTTTTGAATCACCATTAGATGAGGCAGCCCAGAAGTTTTTTTCCTGGCAAGCAGATTTTGTGGAGAGAAAGAGATGTCTGGGATGACAACTTGAACAGACAGGTCTGTAACCACAGAGCAGTTGTATTAGTGAGAGAAGACTTGCAATGGCCTTTCAATAGCACATGAATTAAAGACTCCACACCCTTTCTGCGTAGCCTGTTCTAGTGCTGTTATCATTACTGTAGTTTCTCCTCATGCTGAGATGGAAATTCTGTGTTCCAGCTTATACCTGTTGTTCCTTGCCCTCCCACTGGGCACCACCAAAAAAAGACTGGCACCTTCATCTTGACACCCACCCCTCAGATATTTATAGACATTAATAAGATCCACTCTCAGCCTTATTTTCTCCAGACTAAGCAGCCCCAAGTCTCTCAGCCTTTCTTCATAGGAGAGATGTTCAAGTCCCACAATCATCTTTGTAGCTCCATTGGACTCTCTCCAGTAGATCCGTCTCTCCTGAACTAGGGAGCCCAAACTGGATACAGTATTCCAGGTGTGCTCTCACCACAGTAAAGCAGAGGGGGAGGAGAACCTCCCTAGACCTGCTGGACACACTTTTCATGATGAACCTCAGGATGCCATTGGCCCTCTTGTCCCATGAATAACTTGCTGTCCACCAGGACTCCAAGATCTTTCTCCATGGGGTTGCTTTCCAGCAGGACAACCCATAGTCTGTACTGGTGCCTGGTGTTATTCCTCCCCAGATGCAGGACTCTGTACTTGTCCTTATTGAACTTCATGAGGTTTGCCTTCAGCAGGTCTCCAGCCTGTCCAGATCTCCAGATGCTGTGGATGGCAGCACAGCCTGATGGGGTGTTGGCCCAGTTTGGTATCATCAGCAAACTTGCTGACTGTACACTCAGTGACCTCATCCAGGCCACTGATGAAGATCTTGAGTAAAGCTGGACTCAGTACTGGTCCCTGGGGAACACCACTGGCCACAGGCTTCCAAGTGGGCTCTGTCCTGCTGATCACAACTCTCTGAACTCTGTTGTTGAGCCAGTTACCAATCCACTTCACAGTCCACTCATCTAACCCACTTTTCTTGGGTTTACCTACAAGGACATTATAGGAGATGATATCCAAAGCCTTGCTGAAGTCAAGGTAGATGATATCCGCTGCTCTCCCTTCATCTACCCATTCAGACATGCCTTTGTAGGAGGCTGTCAGATTAGTCAAGCAAGACTTCCCCTTAGTAAATCCATGCCGGCTACTCTTGATAACCCTCTTTTCCTTCATCTGGTTAGAGATGGCCTCCAGAATCAGCTGCTCCACCATCTTTCCAGGGTTGGAGGTGAAGCTGACTGGTCTGTAGTTTCCCACATCTTCCTCCTTGCCCTTTTTGAAGACTGGAGTGACATTGACCTTCTCCCAGTCCTCAGGCACCTCCCCCGTTCTCAATGATCATTCAAAAATGGAGAGCAGTACAGCAACACCATCAGCAGCCCCCTCAGCACTCCTGGGTGCACCCCATTGGGGCCCATGGATCTGTGCAGTTTTATTCCATCCAATGATCTCTAAACCAATTCACACTGACCAGTGGAGAGNGTACACTCAGTGACCTCATCCAGGCCACTGATGAAGATCTTGAGTAAAGCTGGACTCAGTACTGGTCCCTGGGGAACACCACTGGCCACAGGCTTCCAAGTGGGCTCTGTCCTGCTGATCACAACTCTCTGAACTCTGTTGTTGAGCCAGTTACCAATCCACTTCACAGTCCACTCATCTAACCCACTTTTCTTGGGTTTACCTACAAGGACATTATAGGAGATGATATCCAAAGCCTTGCTGAAGTCAAGGTAGATGATATCCGCTGCTCTCCCTTCATCTACCCATTCAGACATGCCTTTGTAGGAGGCTGTCAGATTAGTCAAGCAAGACTTCCCCTTAGTAAATCCATGCCGGCTACTCTTGATAACCCTCTTTTCCTTCATCTGGTTAGAGATGGCCTCCAGAATCAGCTGCTCCACCATCTTTCCAGGGTTGGAGGTGAAGCTGACTGGTCTGTAGTTTCCCACATCTTCCTCCTTGCCCTTTTTGAAGACTGGAGTGACATTGACCTTCTCCCAGTCCTCAGGCACCTCCCCCGTTCTCAATGATCATTCAAAAATGGAGAGCAGTACAGCAACACCATCAGCAGCCCCCTCAGCACTCCTGGGTGCACCCCATTGGGGCCCATGGATCTGTGCAGTTTTATTCCATCCAATGATCTCTAAACCAATTCACACTGACCAGTGGAGAGTCTCCCTCCCTCCAGTTTTGCTCCCTTACCTCCAGTGTCTGAGATTCCTGAGGGCTTAGCAGTACAAACTGAGGCAAAGAAGGCGTTCAGTAATTCTCCCATCATCTGTCACCATCTTTCCCACCTTTTTTAACAGTGGACCCACTTTTTCCTCTGCTTCATTTTACTGGTGATGGATTTAAAGAAGCTCTTCTTGGTGTTTTTCACTTTCCTAGCCAGATTTAGTTCCAAGAGAGCCTTGGCTTTCCTTGTTGCATCTCAGCATGCTCTGACAGCATTTCTATAATCCTCCCAGCTGACCAGGTCTTTTTTTCCACTTACTGTGAACTTCGCTCTTCCATTTGAGTTTTTCCAGCAGCTCCTTGTTTATCCATGCAGGTCTCCTGCCTCCTCTACTAGATTTATTCTTTTTTTCAGGGGTATAGAGTTTTCTTGAGCTGGGAGGAGGTGATGAAGCAGCTCTCTTGGACTCCCTTACCTTCTAGAGCTCAAGCCTAAGTAGATCTTTGAATAGGACAAAGTTAGTCTTCCTAAAGTCCAGGGTAGAATTTTTACTATTTGCCCTGCTTCTTTCCCTAACAGTACTAAACACTATCATGTCGTGGTCAGTACAGGAAGGCTGCCTCCTGCCCTAATGCCCATGGCCAGACATTCTTTCTTTGTTAGTACAAGGTCCAGAAATATGTTTGTTCATAGTCCAACACCATCCATCCATCCTTAGCCTCCAGTGGTGCTTCTCATCCTGTGATCTAGGGATGTTCAGGGGGATTTATGGCAAATGCAGGTGATAGTGAACTCCTTGAAATTAAAAACCCCCAAATCACATTCCCACACAGGCCAAAATAAAACCACTGTGGAAGCAAATAAAAGCCATAAAGCAGCGGTGAGGGTTGCACCTCTGCTTTAGCTTGCATGAGTGAGCAGCTGCATGGTGTGAGCAGTGGATTTTTTTCTTTCCAGAGAGGTGAGGCAGCCCCTTAATTGAAAAATGTTGAGAAGTGCTGGCCTCCAGGAGTAATCCTCCCCTTGCTGCTGCTAGGGGCTAACTAATTTGATCAGGGCTCTAATTACCGTAATTCTCTTTAAATCCCTCAGCTTCTTGATTATTTCCCCCTAAACTGAGTCGTTAGCAGTTCATGCTCTTCCTGGGTGGCTTTATTTTCCAGCAGGGCTGTAGAGCTGGTTGTGTTGTATCCCTGTATTTACCCTGTTTCTGGGCTTGAGTCTCTGTATTGAGGAAGGTGCCTCCAGCCACCTGAGCTGCTGCTGAGCCCTCTGAGGGAATTGCAGCAAAGTATTATTTAATGCTAAGTCTCCCCATGTTTTCTTTCCTGCTGTGTGTGTTTTCCTCTGATTGAAGCCTGAAGCTCATCCAAGAGAGCACCTTGCTGTGTAAGGGAAGGGCAGGATTTGGCCCTGGGTGTGTGGGCTGGAAGGCAAGAAGCAGCAAAGAGAATCAGAATTGTTTTGGTTGGAAAAGATTCCTAAGGTTATTGAGTCCAACCATCAACCCAAGACCACCGTGGCCATTAAACCATGTCCCAAAGTGCCATGCCCACAGGTTTAATAAGCACCTCCAGGGATGGTGACTCCCACACCTCCCTGGGCAACCTCTTCCAATGGGACCACACAGGCAGGTGAGGTGAAGATGCAGCTCAGGGTTGGGAGTTAAGATGGGGGGGTCTTCCCTGGTTAAGCTTTTGTTTTCTCAAGTGGCCATAAGAATCCAGTTCTTCCTGTTTAAAATGGAAATGTTCCTCTGCAAAGAGCAGTAATGACACTCATCCAAGTTTCTGGAGTGGCTTGAAGCTGTTAGGAACAGCAGCTATTAATAAAATTACCATAGTAAAAGTAACTTGAGTGATCCTTGGGGACCCAGTGGAAGCTTACTGGAGCTCACTCCGAGAGGTTTCACTATTTGGTATTCTGCTGGTTTAAAAGTGAACAAACCAAAAATTAAATTGTTTTTTTATATAATGGAAGAGGAAAAGCGTTGATGGTTTTGAAGCCAGTTGGTAGTTGTCTTCCCTAAGAGTACAACAGTTAATCCAGAGTAATAGGAGTGGGTTGCCCAGGGAGGTTGTGGATGCCTCCTCTCTGGAGGAGTTCAAGGCCAGGCTGAATGAGGCCCTGAGCAGCTGAGTCTAGTTGAGAGATGTCCTATCCCATGGCAGGGAGGCTGGAGTAAGTGATCACTGAGGTCCCTTCCTAGTAAGCCATTCTATGATTGATTCTAAGTTTCACTCCCAAACTCCTGCTATAGTTTGAGAGTTGCTCCCCATTGCCTACAGCAAGGCCTTGGTGGGACAACATTCCCCGGGCTGGGGTTTTGTGACATCCCAGAACCACCCCTGAAAGCCCTTTGCTGACTTTGCTATGGGCAGCTCATGAGCACCATGCCAGGCCAGACACAGTGCCAGAGGGAGCGCTGGCTGCCCTGCAACCTGCCTTGGTGACACCAGTGCAGATTGGAATCACTGGTGAGGTGGAGGTTGCAATAGTCCTTATCAGCCCCCCTCACATTTCTGCTGTGTGGAATCCAGTGCCCTCAGGGCTTGGACACCTGCAAACGTTGTGGCAGCAGCATCTGGCTGGGCAAGGAAAGGGCGGGAGGCAGATAATTACGGGAGCAGCGCTGCGGGCAGGCTGGTTTGGCTTGCCTGAAGCCTAGATGGCCTTATCTGAAAGGCCACCTGTGATTTTCATTTATTTTTAGGAGCACTTAGAAGTCCATCTCCTTTCTTGGATGCTTTGTGTAAAGTTGGGCTATTTACATGTGAAATTAATGCTCTGGCACTTCTCCAAACTGATATCTATCATCCCCTGGGGAGAGGGTGGGTTGATTTCTGAGCTGCCACATCATGGTTCCTGTGATGGACGTACAGTGGTACAGTGTACAGCATCCTTCATGAGGCCCCCTGTCTCTGCTGCTGCAGCCCGCTGCCTCATGGGAACCAGTGTGATCCTGCAGCAGGGAGGTTTCCCGTGAGAAGGTTGTTCCTGGCCTTTACTGGTGCAGGCTCTGCCAGTCATTAGCCTTGCTTTTATACCCTGTGGCAGCACTGGTGTAGGAGCAGAAGATCAAAGAATCATAGAATGGTTTGGGTTGGTAGGGGCCTTAAAGATCATCTATTTCCACCCCTCCTGCCATGGGTAGGGACACCTTCTGCTAGACCAGGTTGCTCAAGACCCTCCAGCCTGGCCTTGAACACCTCCAGAGATGGTCAGGTTGGGTCCAGAGTGGTTTAAAGCTGGGTGTATCAGCTGCATGCTGTGCAAAGAAAGTTCTTCCTGGAGACTAAGACCTTTCACACTTCGCTCTTGTTATCACTTTTGTTAACACCTGCATGAAACACAAGCTGGAAGTTGGAAGTGCGCTGTGAATTCATCCCAAACTGCACATCAGGTGTGGGTTTGTTTCTGGGTTCCCTTTACCCATCTGGCAGGCTGGGTGCTTGACCTTCCCTTTAACTGGACTGGCCACCATGCCCACTGCCAGACTCCTGTCAAGAGGGATGCACATGTCCTCAGCCCAAGGCATTGCCCTGGATGGGTCTCAAAGTGCTGCCACCAGTTTTTGGGGCAAGTGATTTCATTGTGCTCATTTCCTTCCTCAGCTTCTGCTCTGCTTCTTCATCCCTACCTCATCTTCCCTAGCTCACAGGATGTCTTCTTGGCCTCTGTCCTTTTGCTCTATTGTGTGCAAACAAGCTGTCCAGAGTGGTAGGCTGGAGCTGTGCAAGTGGAGCTGAGAGCAGCATGTGTGGTTTAAAATAGCTCCTGTATCCAGGAAGCTGGCTCTGCCTGCCCGACCTGCAGCTGCTCTGGACAATGAAGTGTGCTGGTCTAAACATCAAGAGCCCAGCAGTTGGGATGAAATGGAGGACAGACCTTATTGCTGTCTACGACTACCTGAAGGGTGGTTGTGGCCAGCAGGAGGTTGCTTTCTTCTCTCAGGCAACCAGCACCAGAACAAGCGGACACAGTCTCAAGCTGTGCCAGGGGAAGTTTAGGCTCGAGGTGAGGAGAAAGTTCTTCACTGAGAGAGTCATTCCCCACTGGAATGGGCTGCCCAGGGAGGTGGTGGAGTCACCGTCCCTGGAGGTGTTCAAGGCACGTTTGGACGTGGCACTTGGTGCCATGGTCTAGTCTTGAGGTCTGTGGTAATGGGTTGGACTTGATCTTTGAGGTCTCTTCCAACCTTGCTATACTGTGATACTGTGAGAACAGAATAAAATTGCTTCAATGGAGAAGACCTCTTAGACCATCAAGTCCAAACATCTCTAACACCACCAACGCTATTAAACCAAGTCGCATGCCTACATGTTTCTTGAACACTTCCAGAGATGGCGACTCCCCACCTCCCTGGGCAACCTGTTCCAATGCCTGACCTTCACAGAAGATTTTTTTCCCAATCTCCAACCTAAACGTCCCCTGGCAAAATTTCAGGCCATTTCCTCTCATTCTATCACCTGATAATAGGGAGAAGAAACCAACCCCCACCTCACTCCAACCTCCCTTCAGGGAGTTGTAGAGAGCAATGAGGTCTGTCCTCAGCCTCCTCTTCTCCAGACTAAACAATCCCAGTTCCCTCAGGTGCTCCTCACCAGACCTTTTCTGCAGATCCTTCATCAGCTTTGTTGCCTTAATCTGGATCTGCTCCTGCACCTCAATGTCCTTCTTGTAGTGAGGGGCCCAAAACTGAACCCAGTATTCGAGCTGTGGCCTCACTAGTGCTGAGTACAGGGGCACAGTCACTTCCCTACTACTGCTGGCCATACTATTCCTTATCCAGGCCAGGCTGCTGTTGACCTTCTTGGCCCCCTGAGCACGCTGCTGGCTGATGTTCAGCTGGCTATCACCCAGCACTCCCAGGTCCTTTTCTGCTGGGCAACTTTCCAGCCACCTTCAAAGCCATCCAGAGGCTCAGCCAGGAGCCTCTGGGTCAGGGCTACCTGCTGCCCCATGGTGGAACAACCACCCCTATGCTAGGCCAAGCAGGGATGTGCCTCCGGGGAAGAGGTAGAGCAGAGCACAAGGCTGCTCACTACATCTTGGTGACAGGTTGCTGCTGTTTAGGGGTTCCACTCCATGGAATAGCATCAGACTACTGACAGCTGTAGGGCTTGCTCCTTGCCTTCATCTCCTTGCTTCAGTGGTTTATGGAGGCCTTTATGTGGAGAGGTGCTTGTGCCTGCTGTTGAGATGTTCCCTTCATCCACACTCAGTTGTGTCTTGCCATGGTCACACTGAGCTTTTCTCCACAAGCAGGGCAGAGGTGCAGCCTGAGCCTGGTGTCAGCATTTGTGATCAACCACAGCAGTGACAAGAAGCCATTCTGGCATGGTGTACCCAGGAGTGGATCATCTCCAGCCACTGATGGGTATTGAGTCCATGCACTCCACAAGAGGCAGCTTGTCCACATTACTGGTAACCTCAGCAAGGACATGAAGTTGTAGATCTGCTGTTTGTGTAAGGGTTAAAGCAAACAGAGCCGTGGGGTTGTTCGGGATGGGCAAGGCAGAGAGCTGCTGCCTCTTCTCACTGCTCCCCCACAGGCAGGTCCTTTGGCTGCCAGAACAACCTGGTCATATTCTACTCAGGGACATGTGTGGCTGCTGAAGCACCCATTTTTGCCCTAGCTCCTTCTCTTCTTGTTTCACTCATCACTCTCCCTTCTTTTCAAGAAAGAGGATGGCACTGTGAACCGGGACTTCAAGAAGACACGGACAAAGGAACAAGTCATGGAGGCCTTCAGGGAGTTCACCAGAGGAAACCGCAACGTTTTGGTGAGTGGAGGATGCTGAGGTGGCTGCCAGGAGAGGGCTCCTCTTGCAGAGACTGCCTTCAGCTCATCGGCTCCCTGCCCTGAGGGGCTGCAGCCTGAGCAATCTTTTTTTAAAAGGCT
This sequence comes from Ramphastos sulfuratus, assembly GCA_013399055.1. NCBI lineage: Eukaryota > Metazoa > Chordata > Aves > Piciformes > Ramphastidae > Ramphastos > Ramphastos sulfuratus. The sequence continues at coordinate 74,726 of WBNM01041164.1, forward strand.
TGGAGAATGGCAAAGAGCACTGCCATCCTGGCACAGGGGTGAGAGGAGAGCAGTGGAGGGAGACAAGGTAGAACAAGAGGAAGTGGCCTCAGGTTGCACCAGGGGAGGTTTAGATTGGATGTTAGAAGAAATTTCTTCACTGAAAAGGGGTTGAACTCGAAGATTTCCAGAGGTCCCTTCCAACCCCTAACGTCCTGTGATCCTGTGAAAAGGTTCTCAAGTGCTGGTATAGGCTCCCCAGGGAGGTGGTTGAATTCCCATCTCTGGAGGTGTTTCAGAGATGCAGAGATGTGGCAATGAGGGACATAGTTTAGCACCAGCCTTAGTGGACTTACAGAATGATTGGACTTGAAGATCCTAAAGGTCTTTTCCAATCAAAACAATTCTATGGTTCTGTTCCATGAAGGTTACTGCAGCAGCACAGCTCAGGCCAGGTCAGAGTCTGCTGAGGATGCTCAAGGATTGACCCCTAACCTTGCTGCAGAGGCACAGCCATGCTCTGAGCCCTCACCTCTGGAGGCTGCAGCAGCCTCTGAGCCTGCTCTTTACCATGGCATGTGATGGCATGGGCAGTGTCATATGAGATGGCATACGAGACGGGTCTGTGGGGGAATGGCGAGTGCAAGGTGACTGAGGGACACTCCCAGCATCTCTTCATGCAAATGTAGTGTCATGGAGAGGATAGTGGGAGGGATGACTTTCCTGTCTGCCTCATGCAGCAGTTTGTGTGTGGTCTTGCTGCAGTGCTAACCGTTTGGGGGGTTATTTTTGTCATTTCAGAACAGTTACCTGAACCGGTTGAAGGGTATCCGTGCTACCCTGGAGACCTCCCCTTTCTTCAAGTGCCACGAGGTAATACTGGTGTCTAAATAGAGCTGCCTGGAAGTGTGAATGGGTTCATCTCAGCTTGTCCAATGAGAGAAGAGAAATCAAAGTCAGAGGCTGAAAATGCCTACAGTTTTGAATGTATTGCTATATCCATAATTTCCCATTCCTGTTTATCCAGTATTCCTGTGGAAATACAGCTGACGGCTGACCATGCATCTCTCTTGAGCTCAGCTCTATGGAGACCAATGTTCATAGAGACTGAAAGTGTTCTAGGAGGAATTTGGGTTTATATGACTGGGAAAAATCCTTATTGCAAAAGTGTAGGGGGTTTCTGCAGAGAAATGGCTCTCAGAATGTGTGTCAGGTATTGTCTGGCTGCCAGTTGCTCCATCTGATTAAGTAAGGTTTCAACATAGCCATAAATCTCAGCTTGCCCAGAGATGCGATTGTGGCCCCATCCCTAGAGATACTCAAGGTCAAATTGGATGGTGCCCTGAGCAATCTGATCTAGCTGGAGATACCCTTGCTCATTGCAGGGCATCTAGACAAAATGACCTTTGAGGGTCCCTTCCAACCTGATGCATTCTATAAATTGCAGATATCCCAAAACTGCCTTTGCCAAGCTGCTTGGGGCAACAGGGTAAGGACTCTTTCTTTGGTAGGACTTTATTCCATAAAAGAGATGGGTACCCATGAAATTAACATCTTCTACAGCAAAAAATCAGTTCTGATGGGAAAACTAAGAGGAAACCCTGTTAATTTATTTTATTTTTCCTGTTTCAACAGGAAGTAGAATTAAATACAGTCATAGAATGATTTGAGACCTGGAAAATCATCTAGTTCCAAGTCCCCTGCCAAGGGCAGGGACACCCTCCACTAGAACAGGTCGCTCAAGGTCTCAGCCAGCCTGATCATCTTATTGATTTAGCATTGCCTACTGCATCTACTTAACTAAATTTGAGAGCATGTGACCTTGGCACCTGTTGTCTATGGGCAAAAGAGCCTCATAGGAGTCCTTGAGGGAGCAGGAGCCACAGCTGTAAGAGCCTACTGTCCCTCAGGTGCTCATGGCGGGTCCTGCTGGGACCTGGTGGCACCACAGAGCATTAAGGGTTGGGAGGGACCTTGAAAGATCATCCAGCCCCCCTGCCTGAGCAGGATCACCTAGGGCAGGTCACACAGGAATGCATCTAGGTGGGTTTTGAAAGTCTCCAGAGGAGACTCCACAACCTCTCTGAGCAGCCTGTTCCAGTGCTTTGTCGCCACCACAGTGAAAAATTTTTTCCTTATGTTGATGTGGAACCTCCTGTGCTGCAGCTTGCACCCATTGCCCCTTGTCCTGTCCCTGGACATCACTGATGGATGGGGCCAAATCCTCTAACAGCAGCGCCTGTAAGTCAATTGGAAAGGAAATGTCAAAACTGAGGGGTTCAGGTCAGTTCAAGGCTGGCAGCAAAATGCTCCCTGGATCCAAGTGCCAGGGTTTCACTGGAAAACACAGAAACAAAACAGCCTTTCAAGGAGGTTTTGAAAGGAGTTTCCACTCCTCAAAAATTAAAAAAGAGCAGCTTTGACTTTCCATCCCACTTTGAGACAAAGTGCAGCATAAGCTCTGCCAAGCTCTGCATGTCCCTCCATGGGGCCCTCACTGGGCAGGGCTCTGAGAAGGAGCTGCAGGAGAATTCAGTGACCCAGGACAAGCAAGTGAAGAACATAAGCAAAAGGCTTTCCCTTAACGTTAAAATCTCTGTCCAGGCAAAGACAGGGCTATAAGAGCTGAGAAGAAGAGCTAAAGATAAACATTTCTGGCAAATGATCAGTATCTCTGGACCTTGGATGTTTTCCCAATGTGCTGGAGAAGGAAGTCCCCTCAAAAATGTAAATTCATAACAGCATTTGCAAACAGTACATGTCCGCTTCAAAATGCTCTTCTGGAGGCAAGCCTCAAACTAAACCCTGCTGATGGCATGAATGTGGGTCTCTGGTATTAGAAATGCTGTGTCCAGCAGCACTAGGGAGGTCATTGTCCCCCTGTACTTGGCTCTGGCGAGGCCACACCTCAAGTATTGTGTCCAGTTTTGGGCACCTCAATACAAGAGAGATGTGGAGGTGCTGGAGCGAGAGTGCAGAGCAGGGCAAGGAAGCTGGGGAAGGGCCTGGAGAATAAATCTGATGAAGAGCGACTGAGGGAGCTGGGGATGGTTAGTTTGAAGAAGAGGAGGTTGAGGGAAGACCTCATGGCTGTCTACAGCCACCTGAAAGGACATTGTGGAGAGGCTGCTGCTGGTCTCTTCTCACAGGTAATTAGTGATAGAACAAAAGGGAATGGCCTCAAATTGCACCAGAGCACAACATTAGGAAGAATTTTTCCACAGACATTGGCATGGGCTGCCTGGGGAGGTGGTTGAGTCACCAACCCTGGACGTGTTTAAAGGTCATTTAGATGCGGTGCTTGGGGATATGGTTTAGGGGTGAGCTTTGCAGAGTAGGGTTAATGGTTGGACTTGATGATCCCAGGGGTCTTTTCCAACCTGAATGATTCTGTGATTCTGTGAATCTGTAACACTTAGTGCTGCTGTTTTGGAAGGCTGACACCAGCTGGTTGTGCCCAAAGCTGTGCATCTCTACACATCTGCATGGCTTATGTCTTCTGACAGCCACTGCATTCTAGTCACCAAGGTCCTTGTTTGTGATAGAAGGGCAAATGAGTTTGTAAACCACCAAGTCATGTACATCAGAGATAATCTGGAAGGCAGTCTTCAACCGGGACAGCTCTGAAGCACACTCATTGATGCTAAAATCTTTTGCCTGGAAGAGGAGGAGGTTCAGCAGAAGAGCACGGTGGTGAATGGCTTGACACCAATACACCTTCCTCAAGCACTGGAGAGCCACAGTTGAGCTGCTGCTGCATGGCAGCCTAGCTGGGACTCTGAGCTGAGGTGGGCCAGGGTGCTGAGCTGGAGGTACCCGCCCTGCTGAGCATCTCTATGCTGAGCATCTCTATGCTCCATGGGTGGTGAGAATTGAGCTTATGGGATCTCATCCTGCTGCGACAGGCCTTGAGACATCTGCTGTCAGTGTGCTTCACCTTCCCAAACAGACCCATGGGCTTGCCCAAGCCAATACTTGCTGCAGGATTTTCCCCAAAGCCAACCGGGATATGAAAAAGCCCTCTGAAGCAGATGCAGCCAAGTGAACTCATGGAAAAAGACATTCAGCTATGTGCAGTTTGCATCTCCAAAACACTTTGAAAGCCAGGAGGGGATTTGGTGCAATTGGATGATGTTTCAGGCAGGAGACAACACACTGCAAGGAGCATGCCTGTCCCTGTGGTGATGACTGGTGAGTGTGAGCAGCACAAGCCAGTCACAAAGAACTAGCCTTGAGAAAAAAACACCTGAAGTCTGAGACAATTCATCTCATTTGTGTGTGGCAGAACACTGGAACAGGCTGCCCAGAGAGGTGGTAGAATCTCTGGAGACTTTCAGTGCCTTCCTGGACGTGTTACTGTGTCATCTGCCTTGTGTGATCCTACTCTGGCAAGGAAGTTGGACTCAATGATCTTCAGAGGTCCCTTCCAACCCCTACCATTCTGTGATTCTGTGGTTCATTCCATCCTTGAGAACTCTGACTCAGTTTACAAAATGACATCTCTGTCTTTCATGCCTGTGATTTTCTGATCCTCCTGCCAAGAGCTGGGATTTGTATGAGTAAATCAGCTTGAATAAATACTCCATTTGCATGCCAGCAACAGGCAGAGCTTGCTTCTGCTCATGCAAAATCTTGGGGTCTTGCAAATGATAGATAGAACAGGTGATAGAACGAGAGGGGATGGCCCGAAATTGTGCCAGGGGTGGTTTAGGTTGGATAGTAGAAAAGTTTCTGTCCTGAAGGAGTGGTCAGGGGCTGGAATAGGTTGCCCAGAAAGGTGGTGGAGTCAGCACCCATGGAGGTGTTCAAGAAACGTGTGGACATGGCACTCTGGGACATGTTTTAATGGGCATGGTGGTCTTAGGTTGATGCTTGGACTGGATGATCTTAGAGCTGTCTTTTCCAGACAAAACAATTCTATGATTCTATGAAATGTAGCCTGAGATAAGGTGTCCGAAGGCCTCAAAGCTGGCTGAGAATGAGCAATGGGAGCAACTACTAACTGGTTTTTCCTCTCTGCAGGTAATTGGGAGCTCCCTCCTCTTCATTCATGACAAGAAGGAACAGGCCAAAGTCTGGATGATTGACTTTGGGAAAACCACCCCGCTGCCAGAGGGACAAGTTCTCCAGCACAACGTGCCCTGGGTGGAAGGGAACAGAGAGGATGGCTACCTCTGGGGGCTGGACAACCTCATTCAGATCCTGACAGAGTTGTCCCAGAGCGAAGACTTGCATTAAAGCCGCGCGTCCAACTCTGCCACTACCCTAAACCTGTCCCCAACTGACTCTTCTGAACTGCACTACAAGACACTTTCCAGCCCTCGCCCTTCCCATTTGAAAGCTATACTCTCCCTATTTAATGTGTTTTTGTTGTGGTTTTTTAGATTGTCTTCATTTGTTGGTTTTTTTTTTTTTGTTTTGGGGTTTTTTTTTCCCTCCTCTCCATGTAAATAGAGAGCTAACATGCCAGAACAAGCTGAACTTGAAAGCTTGGCTTCACAGAGTCAGTGGGAACATGCAGCCCTGCCGGCCGGGAGCAGCCCAGAGGGCTTGCTTAGGCAAGTTGTGTGCTTTGCCTATCGTGCTTTTGTCTCTTGTGCAGCCTGATTTTAAGAGGGCTGATGGAGGAAGGAGCCTCTCCCTGTGCTGGAACTGGTATCTTCATCCCAAAACCACTCAGTGGCCTTGCCCCACAACCCTCTGGGCACCTCTCTGGTGTGTGAGCAAGGTGTGGAGACAGTGAAAAACACTGAGGTGGGAGCCCTTTACTGGTCTCTGCAGCACTGTTCAGCCTAGGGAACTACCCATGCCAAGTTCTTAAGAGATGCTAGAAGGGCAGATTTGGGTTTTATTTTGTGTTCAAGACATCCCATAGAGGTTCTTTACTAATTATCAGGTGGCACTGGAGGGTGAGGGTTTCCCTCCTGCTGTGGGACCCTGTGGTAAGGCTCTGGTATGTGTGGCACAGGTATGTATGGCAGCAGGCATGGACAGGTTCTTCTGACTCATGTCACCCATAGTGGGTGCACTGGCATGCCAGGTAGCACTTTGAGCTCTTCTCTAAAGACCCAGTTTCTCCCTGCTAGAGGCTGCTTCTGGGCCTCCTTAGCTAGGGTCTCCAGCTCTTCATGGGGATTAAAGACTGGGCAGAGCTGGGGAAAAGAAACTTAACTTACAAAGGACTACTATGAGACCTAAAGCAGCCGTCCAGGTTGATTAGTCTTTTTCTGGCAGCAGCCAAGCATGTGCTTAGGGGTAGCCAATGCCCGCACTTGGCCCAGGGCAGCCCTCCCACCTGGAGCATCTCCATAGCTTTTATCAGCAGCAGGTGGAGGGCTGCAGCAGCAAAGCAGCTGTGGAGACGGCTGGGTCAGTTGAGGTTGCTGGGTCAGTTGCCTTTGGTGGAGCAGAGCTGGGGTCAAGCATCCCCACGCCTTCCCCTTGGTCCCCTGCGGCGCTGGCTGCCTGCGGGCCTGCCGGTGGCCTCGGCGCTCCTGCAAAAACAAGCCAGCTCCCTGCTTAGGGCGGAGGCTATTTTTTAACTTCCTGGAACATCTGAACTCAGCGGCTCTCTAAAGGTCAGCCGTGGAGAGGGTAGCGGGGAGGGGAAGCTGCAGGGCAAGCTGGAGAACCTCTCGTGCTGAGGACAGAAGGGACGTGCAGCACAGGAGGTGATGCAGGAGCTTGGCAGCTGGCAGCCACAAATGTCTTACCTGCTCCAGCCCCACGTCGTTCCCCAGGAGCCCCTCTGCTGTTGTTTGGTGGGACCAGCACCCTCAGTGAGGGGAAGTCTTCTGGCAGCAATAAGGAGGAGCTGGACGTCTAGCTGCAGCCATGCCCCAGCCTCTCTCATGAGGACTAAAAAGTCTCCTAAGGTTTTTCTCGGTTTGTATCTCCCCAGCCGGATGTCTTTAACTCACCTGATGCCATTGTAAATGATTGCACTTGTTTTAGCTCCTTGCCAGGCTTCCTAGAATAGTCCATGTGAAAGTGCCTTATAGACTTGGCCTCTGTTCCATTTAGTGTCATGCAAAAGGTTGGGTTTTTTGTTTGTTTTGTTTTTTTCCTTTTTAAAAAAGTTATATTTATTTTCATCCTGTTTTGATTGCACAAAACACTAAAACTTAATGCATGGAATCCCTCTTTTTTTTTTTTTTTTAATTCTTTTTTTAACTGTGTTTTTAGTTTTTGAAACCATCCCTTTTCCAGCTTTGGAGAAAAGGTGTGACCAGATATGCCTAGATATGTACCACTTACTGCTGTACCTTAGCTTTGAGCAGCTCTTATATATGGATACTATTTTTAAAGCCTGTTTATAAAACCAGACTCCTTGCTTCATGGCTTTGAAAGAAGCAGGTTGTTTCCTCTCAGATGTCTTCTGCCTTTCCAGAGGCTGGAAGGGTTGCTCTGAGGGATTTTTTTTTCCCCCTCATTCCCACCACTCCTTTTGGTCATTGGGAAATAAGGAAAAGCCAAATCTGAACCAGTCTGAAACACCGATGCGCAGTGCCTGTAAAAATCCTGTAACTCTGCAAATAAAGGCATATGGGAAGCATTCTCCTGGCATGCGGTCTGTGTCCGCCCCTCACAGCATGGGGCAGCCTGGGAGCAACCCAGGAGATGGCTTTTGTGTCCGTGATAATTTGGAGAGGAATCAGATTCCAGCTCTGGTGGCAACAGCACTGCGTAAAAGCAAGAGTAGGGAAAGATTGGATCAGAAGCAGTGTGGCCAGAAGGAGGAGAGAAGTGATTGTGTCCCTGTACTCGGCACTGGTGAGGCTGTAGCTTGAAAACTCAGTTCAGTTTTGGGCCCCTTACTCCAAGAAAGATACTGAGGTGCTGGAGTGTGTCCAGAGAAGGGCAATAGAGCTGGTGAAGGATCTGGAGAACAGGTTTGGTGAGGAGCAGCTGAAGGAACTGGAGTTGTTCAGTCTGGAGAAGAGGAGGCTGAGGGGAGATCTCAGTGCTCTCTACATACAGCTCCCTGAAATTAGGCTGGAGTGAGGTGGGAGTTGATCTCTGTAGTATCAGGTGATAGAACAAGAGGAAATGGTTTAGGTTGGATATTAGGAAAAAATTCTTTTGTGAAGGAGTGGTCAGGCATTGGAACAGGCTGCCCAGGGAGATGGTGAAGTCACTGTCCCTGGGTGACTATTATGGTGTTCAAGAAGCATGTGGACATGGCACTTTGGGACTTGGTTTAATGGCCATGGTGGTCATGGGTTGATGGTTGGACTTGATGTTCTTAGAGGTCTTTTCCAACTGAAACAATTCTGAGTCTATGATCCTGCACCAAGGGTTGATCCTGACAAATGGGAAGTAGCTTTGCAGGGAGCAGGGCATGGCGAGAGCAGAGCGAGGGCTGTGAGGAGTCCAGGCTGTTGTGTGGGCATCCCTTGGAGAGGCCTGAGTTTCTCCATCTCCCTTCTTCAGGGAAGCTCACCAAAGGCAGCTCCACAGTTTTTACTGTCTTTCTGGTTTTCACTAGTGCTGTGTTGTGGCTCCTGCTGAGCAGTTTCCAAGTGCCACCCTGTGATTTCTGCAGAAGGTGTCAGAACTGTCTGACACAACCATGAGCTTCCCATGCTCCCCTCCCTCTCAGCCGCACTGCGGGCAATGCCGGAAGGAGTCCTCAGGACCAAAGGCTGCAAACACCTCCACCCCACCATTGGTTTAGAGGAGATAATCAGGTGGTAGAGCCTGAAGACAACTCCAGTCCATCCTGGTTGGTTGTCTAAGCACAGAGCTGCAGGAGCCTGTCCTGGGACAGATGTGGCTGAGGTGGTAGAGTGGGTGTGGGCTGCCCCATGGGAAAGTCAGGTTTAATGTCCAGAGCTCTTAAAGCAGCCCGGCCTGGACTGGAGCATCTCTGCTGCTTGCCATGGTGTCTCTAAAGCTGCAGGAGAAACTCAGCATGGACTTTGCTTGCCCCTCACTCAATGTCAAGAAAAGAGCCCAGCGCATATATTAATGCCACAAAGAAAGCTGGATGTTGCTCAGGCTGCCACCGTTAAAGCATAGAGATCCCAACATCTCCAGCAGTGTCACAGGGCTATAGGGCAACCTGCTCAGGCTGGAGGTGAAGAGGTGGCAGCTAATTTTCTTCTTAATTACCTAATTAGGTGCAGCTTCCAAATGGCTCTAGACAGGCTAGAGAACTGGACTCAGGAGAGTCTCATGAGGTTCAGTAAGGTGAAGTGCAAGGCCCTGCAGCTGGGTCAGGGCAATCCTTGGTATCAGTACAGTCTGGGGGAAACAATATGGGGCCAAGAAGACCAATTGCATCTTGGGCTGCATCACAAAAAGAATGTCCAGTAAGTAGAAGGAGGTTCTCCTGCCCCTCTGCTCTGCCCTAGTGAGACCACATCTGGTGTGTTGTGTCCAGTTCTGGGCTCCCCAGTTCAAGACGGGCAGGGATATACTGGAGAGTGTCCAGCAGAGGCTGTGAGGATGATTTTGGGGACTGGAAAAGCTTATTAGAGACCTGAGGCTGTTTAGTCTGGAGAAGAGAGAAGAGTGAGAGGGGATGCTAATGTTTACAAATATCTGAAGGGTGTCAAGAAGCAGGGGCCAGGCACTTTTCAGTGGCGCCCTGTGATCAGATGAGGGACATTGGATACAAATTGGAACATAGGAAGGTTCATGTCAACATGAGGAAAAACATCTTTGAAGGTGATGGATCAAGCTGCCCACATCGGTTTTAGAGCCTTCTTCTCTAGAGACTTTCAGCCCCCACCTGGACGTGTTCCTGTGTGGCCTACCCTCGGTGATCTGAGGTCTCCAGAGGTCCCTTCCAACCCCTGCCATTCTACGACTGTATGACCTTTTCCTCTGGGAGCCCTCAGTGCCACCCATGGGCTGCAAGGGGTGCGTGTCAGGGGGGACATGGGGGCACCAGGACAGCTGTGGCTTTGCAGAGAGGGAACATGGGGGCACAAGGACAGCTGTGGCTTTGCAGGGGGGAAATTATGGGGCACCAAGACAGATGTGGCTTTGCAGGGAGAGAAGATGAGGGCACCGGGACAGATGTGGCTTTGCAGAGGGGGTGCCAGGGTGGCCAAATGGTGGTACCAGGGTGTGAAGGGTGCTTGTGTGGCTCAGCTGTCTGCGGATGCCTTTCAGCTCAGCCTCTGTGGCTTGGGGATGTGCCCGATAGCTCCCGGATCCTGCTCCTCTGGAAATGACGCTGCTCCTTTCCGCGGTACTCCACAGAGCAGGCCCTGCGGTGCGGCGGCACCGCGCTCCCGGGCCAGGCCGCGCCAGGCCCGGGCCGCCCCCGGCGCTTCCCGCGGAGGCCGGTAGGTGGCGATGCTCCCTCGGCTGAGGCCGCTCAGGGGACGGCAGGGCAGAGCGGGCGGGTCCCGCGGTGAGGGGAATTGGGCGGGTCCCGCGGTGAGGGGCTTAGGCGGGTGGGGTCGTGTGGGGTGGTCGCCTCGCTCTTGCTTGGGCGTCGGGTATCGCTGATGCGGGACTTGCCCCCCAGCCCTTGACAGTTTTGGGGTTGTCACCCACTGAGGTGTGCAGTTTGGCTGCTGGGCAGCAGAGAACCCAGGCGTGGATTTTGGCGTTGGTCTGTCAGGCCTGAGGCCCGGAGCCATCCCTTGAAGCGCTGGAACCCCTCCTTGGCGTCGCTGGCAGCTTACACCCTCTTTGCAGTTCACTACCCACAAGTGCTTACCTGCTGTAGAGAACCTGCCCGGGGCGGTTGAGAGCCGGCAGAGTGGAGCCAGGGGCCAGGGTGGGCAAGGTGAGGGAGCACAGAGTAGCCAGGGCCAGCAGAAACAGCCTTTTCCTAAAATTAGGCCTTCAGGAAACTTGTTTGCTAGAATGGACCTTTTCTATGTGGGGAACAAACAGAAGAGGCCTTGGAGTCAGCCTTTGGTTTGGTTCCACTTTCTTGTGATCTGGAGCAGCTCAGTGGGCTTGGAGGCAACTGAACATGTATCAGCACCTGGCAGCTTCTCGTCTGTCCCCCAGGATGGCTCCAGGTAGGTGGCATAGTCCCACACAGCCTTCAGCCCCCAGGTGTGGGCAGCAGCAGCATTGTACATGGCATGACCCTGTGAGCAAGCCACTACCCTGCTGAGCCCCACTGGGTCCCAGCTTCGGGCTGCAGAGGCAGGACCAAGTGGGAAATGTGAGCAGACTGAACGAGTGTGTCAGCCCAAGCCTCAGGCCAAGGTGTGCCATGCCATTTTTCAGTGCATGGATGCTGTCCTGGTTTTGCTGGGACAGAATCCCAGGCCAGCTGTGGGCTGCAGGCCATTAGCAGTTCTGAGTCAGCCAGCACAGCTGCCTGGGGTTAGCTACAGGTGTATCCCAGAACAGGAGCATCACAACCAGTGTGAAGGGGGAAGTTTTCTGAGCAGAGGAAGCCTCCTGCTTTGGCTCTTCCTTGCCATCATTCTCACCTCTCTTGAAGATTGCTTTCCTGTTTGTGTGACTGCTGGGCAGTCTGCTTTACACAGACATTGGTATTAATTTGGTTATTTTGTTGAATTAATTTTCCTTTGAACCCATGGGGCTTCTCTCCTTTTCCTGATTCCCCTTCTCTGCTGGGGAAGGGTCACTGGGTGACAGAGTAATAGCTACAGGTTAGCCCCAGGTATGAGCTGAACGTAGACAGATGCTCTGGCTGCCACATCTTCACTTGCTCTGGGAATGCACTTGATGTGCCCTAGACACAAGAGTGTGCTGCTTCCAGACTTGCAGCTCACAGCTGAAAGAAGGCAGATTTAAAATAGGTAAAAGGAAGATTTCTTTTTTTTTTTACACTGAAGGTAGAGAAACGTTGGCACAGGTTGCCCAGAGAGGTAATAGATGGCCTGTCCCTGGAAACAATCAAGGTCAGGTTGGACAAGGCTCTGAGCAACCTGATTGAGTTAAAGATGTTCCTGCTCTCTGCAAGAAGGTTGGGCTGGATGACCTTTAAAGCTCCCTTCCAGCCCAAACCATTCTATGATTCTATAAAACTACCAAGTGTTTATGTCCCAAGGGACATGCAGCCAGCCTGGCTCTGCTGGCTGCCTACTTCCCTCAAAGTCCATAAAAGACACTGACTGTTACCCCCACAATGCAGGAGACCACCTGCAGCCTGGGAGCCAGCCAGGACTTCTCCAGCAGCCTTCAGCATGGGGAACTCTGGCTACTGCCAGGAGCGAGTGCGGTAGCAATCGCTCGCTGACGTGGAGCAGCTGCCACCAGGAGGAGGTTTGCTGCCTACCTGCAACATCTCCCGAGTTCTCCCTGATGTTCATTAAAAGAGGCACACGCTGTGCCTCTCTCTTACCACCAGACATTCATCCAAATAATATTTTTTTTAACTCTCCTATGAAGAAAGGCTGGGATGGTTCAATCTGGAGAAAAGAAGGCTCTGGGAAGCCTTTCAGTACTAAAAAGGGAAAGATGAGGACAGTCATTTTAGCAGCCTGTTGTGACAGGGCAAGGGGAATGGTTTCAAAGTTCCATAGGGTTGTGATTTTCCTTTGTAAACAAGTTCCAAAGTATCTTTCCTTGTGTCAAAGTTTACCTCCTCGTATCAGGTGATAGCACAGGAGGCACTGGAATGGAGGGAGGTGGTGGAGTCACCATCCCTGAAGGTCTTTAAGAAAAGATTGGATGTGGCACTTGGTGGCATGGTATGCTGGTTTGAGGCTAATTGGAATATTTTAATGAGAGAAATTAGACCATTGGTTGTAAAAAGAAACTAATGATGAAGTCTATATCACTCACTGGTTTAATGAGAGGGATAAAAAGCCAAAATGTCAACAGTTTGTCCCACTCTGGTCTGGGATGCTGGATCTATTCACTTCCTCTTTGCTCTAATATCTCTCCATTAATCTTGGCTAACACACAACAATGTAAGCTTTTCTGGTTGTTTTGTTTGTCTGGGAAAGTAGACCAAGAAAGAGACAATAGCTCTGGGCCCCTTCTGGGCAGTTTCCTCTGTCCAGGAGAGAGTTTGGATTTCCATATTATTTCTGATTTGTATATGATTGTAACTACTTGGAAATATATTGTGTATATTGCTTGTAAATTTTGCTTTGCCGTAAATATAGCTTCATCTTACTTCCAAGTCATCTGAGCTCGTCTGGTGAATTTCAATAGTGGTGTGTGGTGCGAGTTCCTAACCCACCACACATGGTTTAGCTGATGTTGTGGTGTTAGGTCATATGCTGGACTTGATGATCTCAGAGGTCTTTTCCAGCCTCAATGATTCTGTGAAGTGGTATGAAATTGTGCCAGAGGAGGTTTATGTTAGAAAGAGTGGTCAGGCATTGGAACAGGCTGCCCAGGGAGGTGGTGGAGTCCCCATCCTTGGAGGTGTTCAAGAATTGCATGGCACTCTGGGACATGATTTAATGACCATAGCAGTGTTAGGTTGACAGTTAGACTCACTGATCTTAGAGGCCTTTTCCAGCCTTAATGACTTCATGATTGAGGGGGCTGCAAGTGCAAAGGGAGGGTAGTTTTCCCTGTACTGTGGTGGTTACTGGAAAGGCAGGTTCACTGGCCCCACCATTGCTGTGTACAGAGGAGCTCCAGCAGGATGGGTAGCTGTGCTCTGAGGGTATCTGGGCAGGCCGTGCTCTTGGCTTGGAGGAGTGAACCAGACTGCAGCTGAATTCAGGGTGAGATGTGGTGGCTGTGTACCTCCCTCTGCTGGGGCCGCACGGTATGGAGGAGGTGGGCAGCTGGGCAGGAGGTCTGCCCAGGGATGCAGTGCAGGGCTTGAGGCAGGCTGGCTGTGGGCTGTGTGCAGGGCATGGAGGGCAGCAGTGGCTCTGGTTTGGCTTCTGCCCACCCACGCGATGCTGCAGAAGGGTAGAGCAGTGCTGTTTTGGGCCTCTCCAGCTCTTCAGGAGCTTGAGGCTTACTGGCTGCTGTCTCCTGGCAAGAGCTAGTGTATTGTGCAGTAAGCACCTCAGAAATCCACAGCTCACCCTGCTCCCTGGGCTGCTGGGTGATGGTGCTGTCTGGCTTCTCACAATGGGGATTTTGGCATCTACTCCAGCAGAGCTGGTGCTGCTGCCCATTTGAGGAGCCAACAGAAGCCATGCCCATCATCTCTTGTCTCTGCATATTTTTACCCACTGAAAGCCACCTGGGTTTCTGCCTGCTGATGCTCCCTGGGATGTGGGTGTGAGCCAGCCTACAGGGCTCACATGGCTGGAGATGCTTTGGATGAGGGAAGGACCTGTTCTTGTGATGGTGCTTGGGTGAGGAAAAACCATGGAGGGGTTTCTCCATGGCTTATGTCTTTGCTAAGTTCCAGTTTCTGAATGCCCATTTGTGTGGGGTTTTGTTTGTTTGGGGGTGTTTTGTTATATTTTTGTTTTCCCTCTCTCCTTCTGAAATTGCACTAGCATGGCTTTAAAGACATCTCTTCTAGGCTATTATCCCATTGGATTTGCCACGTGATGATGTGTCTGCACGGACCTCTTTCATAGTATCTTAACATTCTCTATCAGTTTTCATCCCAAAGCACTTCACATGCTGAGGGGCAAAGCCCAAACAAGAAAGATGTGACAAGGGAATTGTAGCTTTCTGCCTCACCTACCAGATCTCTCAAAACTGTGGGGTGTGAGAAGGGCCTTCTCACTGATGCTGACCCAAGTCTGTGTTTGGCCTAAGTCCTCTTGAAGGCCCCCAAGCTGGACCTGCCTTTCAGTTTGCCTTGCCTCATGGCTGGGCAGGGCTGCTGCCAAAACTGGTCTACACTGGGTTCTGCTTCACAGATTCACAGATTGCATTGGGTTGGAAGCCCTCAGAGGTCATCTAGTCCAGCCCCCGTGAGTGAGCAGGGACCCCTCTAGCTAGATCAGGCTGCCCAGGGACACATGGAGTCAGATCTTAAATGTCTTCATGCACACCTCCATCACATCCATGGGCAACCTGTCCCAGTGTTCCACCACCCTCATTGTGAAGAACTCCCTCCTAATGTCCAGCCTAAATCTGCCCTGTGCCAGTTTAAAACCATTGCCCCTTGTCCTATTACCACAAACAGTCCTTCTAAACAGTCCCTCCTCAGCTTTCCTGTAGGTCCTCTTCAG
This sequence comes from Ramphastos sulfuratus, assembly GCA_013399055.1. Lineage (NCBI taxonomy): Eukaryota > Metazoa > Chordata > Aves > Piciformes > Ramphastidae > Ramphastos > Ramphastos sulfuratus. The sequence goes on from WBNM01041164.1 coordinate 89,758, forward strand.
TTACTGAAACACAGCTGTAAGGTCTCCCCAGAGCCTTCTTTTCTCCAAGCTGAACAGTCTCAACTCTTTCAGTCTGTCTTCATAGGAGAGGTGCTCCAGCCCTCTGATCATATTTTGTGGCCCTTGTCTGGACCCATTCCAGCAGTCCATGTCCTTCTTGTGTTGGAGGCCCCGTAGATGGACACAGTCCTCCAGGTGAGGTCTCACCAGAGCAGAGTGGTAGAATCATCTCTCTTGATCTGCTGCCCAGGCTTCTTGGATGCAGCCCAGGATGCCATTGGCCTTCTGGGCTGCAAGTGCACACTGCTGGCTTATGTCCAGCCAACCTGACCTGTGTTTGGGGGTTTTGTTTGTTTATTCATTTGTTTTGGTTTGCTTTTTTTGTGGTGACATTTTATTTTCTTTTTTTTTCTATCAAAATGCTACAGAGTGTACCAAATGGGCACAGAGTGCACTGTCAGCAAGTTTGCTGATGACACCAAACTGGGTGGAGCGGCTGCCACACCAGAAGGCTGTGCTGCCATTCAGTCAGACTTGGACAGGCTGGAGGGCTGAGCAGGGAGAAATTGAGTAAAATTCAACAAGGGCAAGGGCAGAGTCTGGCACCTGGGAAAGAACAACCCCAGGGAGCAGTGTAAGTTGGAGACTGACCTGTTGAAAGGCAGTGATGTGGGAAAAGGACCTGGGAATTCTAGTGGATGGGAGGTTGACCATGAGCCAGCAATGTGCTTTTGTAGCCAGGAGGGCCAATGCCAGTGTGGGGTGTATTGGAAGGGCTGTGGTTAGTAGGTTGAGAGAAGTTCTCCTGCCCCTCTACTCTGCCCTGGTGAGGCCACATCTGGAGAACTGTGTCCAGTTCTGGGCCCCTCAGTTCAAGGACAGAGAACTGCTTGAGAGAGTCCAGTGCAGAGTCGCAAAAATGATTAAGGGAGTGGAACACCTTCCTTACAAGGGGAGACTGAGGTAGCTGGAGCTCTAGTTTGGAAGAGGAGGAGACTGAGAGGTGACCTCATACATATTCATAAACATTAAAAGGGTGAGTGCCAGGAGGATGGAGCCAGGCTCTGCTGGGTGATGCCTGATGACAGGCCAAGGAGCAGTGGGTGCAAGTTCAGGCATAGGAAGTTCCATGGAAACTCAAGGAAAAAATTTTCACTGTGAGGATGACAGAAGACTGGAACAGGCTGCCCAGGGGATTGTGGAATCTCCCTCTCTGGAGATATTCAAGACCCGTCTGGGCAGAGGCCTGTGATCTGGTAGAGGTGATCCTGCTCTGGCAGGGGAGTTGGACTGGATAATCTTTTGAGGTCTCTTCCAAGCCCTGACATTCTATGAAGCTCTGTGGGGTTGTCTGTCTCTGCAGCTCAGCCATGGAGTGTCCCTTGCTGAGGCCAGGTCAGGCAGTTACTAATGGTCTGTGCTGGGCACCACTTGCAAGGATAAAAGCAGTACCTGTGCTGTCACCTTTCCAATGGCTATGTCCCCCAGCCTTGCTGGATGGGTGCCTTCTTCCACTTCTCCAGGGTCATAGTTGGCTTTGGTTTCTTGCTGCTCCTCCTGCATGAGCCAGTGCAAACAGAAGCATTTTGCTGCACTAGCAGTTTGGATCTTGGGGTAAGCACATTTTAATCTTTCCAGATCCATTTCCAGATGTCTGCCCTTGCTTTTGGAGTTGTTGGTGGTGAATGTTTAATTTACTTCTAGGCACCTTTCACCACTTCCTCCACTAGCCCCTTCCCCTTTGTATTGCCAGGCTTCCTCTCCATCCCTGCCTGCCAGGAAGGCTGGGAGCCTGGAAAGACTTGAATGCCCCCTCCCTGGAGGTGTTTAAGGCCAGGTCAGATGAGGCCTTGAGCAACCTGGTCTAGTGTAAGGTTTCCCTGCCCGTGGTGGTTGGAACTAGATGATCTTTAAAGTCCCTTCCAACCCAAATTATAATATGATTCTAAAGGAAGGTCATCCCTGTACCTGCTCTGGGTAGGCAGCAGATGCCACTGAGCTTTGTGTCATGGTGCCAACTTCCCCCTTCTCAGCAGGGAGAGGGTAAAGTCAAAGCACTGCAACAGGGAGCAAAACCACCCCAGCCAGCAGCAGCTGATGGCTGTGGGCTGCAATGACATGCAAGGGACCACGAAGTCTCAGTATAGCACAGGGAAATGTGCTCAAAGTGTGCTCCCCACAGCGTACCATCACTCATGACAGCATTGCAGAACTCTGAAGATTTGAGTTTTTAAAGGCACAAGAGACTGTTCTTTACCCAGCAGGGCTGCAGGCACCCTAGGACAGCTGTAAGCTGTCCTCTGTGAATGCCACCTGGGCTAGAAATGGGGTGATGCCTGCAGCCCTTGCTTCCCAAGGGGCTGGGAAGGAGAGCACAAGGTGTCTTGCACAGAGGACAGTTGGTGTTAGGCCAACCCATGTTTGCAAGGAGCCTCCAACAGAGGTGAGGCATCCAAGCAGGGCCAGGTGAAGTTTGGCAGCATGCAAACTGCCCACATGTTTGGGGTCCTTGGTATAAATGAGCACTTGCTTTTCTCAGATGGCCAAAGGAAGCCTTGACAGCTTGGGATCCCACATGTGTTTCTCCACCTGTAGTTGCTTTGTTGAAGGAGCAGAGTTGTGGCAGCCTGGGGCATTGTGTGCTGCAGGAGAAGCAGGGAGCATGAAGTATGGATGGTCAGAAGGTGTGGATGCATTTTGACAGGCTGTCAACCATTGCAGCAGAGCTGCCTGCCATGGGAAATCTCCCCTCCGATGGCTCCGCTACCTGCCAAGGTCTGCTCCACCTGGTGTGTGTGGCTGAGGCTGCAGTAGTGCAGGGGCTACTCTCACAGGAGGAGAAGGGATCATGTGCCAGGAGCTATTTTAAAATGTTGAAGCTGGAAAGAAAACCCTGGTGAGAAGGATTGCTGAGAGGTGTGTGCACAGGGGAATGGCAAGATGGCTTTCCCCCCCACCCTTGTCCCCACTTCAGAGGTGCAGATAAGATTCCTCATCAGCCCTCTGCTCCCCTGTAAGGCCCTGGGTCATGAATTCCTTAAGAAAGCTGTGCCCTGACCCCTGCTTCCTCTCACCAGTAACGTGGGTTTGGGTTGATGTCTACTGGATGATCTCCACCGCCCTGGTGGTGGGAGGAGGAAGACCCATTTCAATCCAGGGCTGATGGGGCTTTCTGCAGGCTACAGAAAGAGACCGCGTATCATTCCATCTGTCCAGCAACAGAATATATTTAACTTTAAAAAAACAAACAAACACAAAAGATCCACAGTATCAAAACACAGCAAGTCACAATCCAACAATATAAATAGGCATACAAATGGTCATCTGTAACCCCCTAGTTTGGTATGAAAACAAAAGGTGGGTTTACCACTGGGGTACAAATGGCATAGGTGGGCATGCAGCCATTCCCTCCTTCCTAGGGTGGAAAAACTTGATACACCCAAGCATGGCCAAACCCAATGAAAACATGGACTTGAGCAAGCAGCAAACAACTTACTTGCTCTCCTGGTCTGTGGAGCAGTGCCTGTGTCGTTGTGTGCGTGTGTGGTAGGCAGACAGTGGCATGTGGTTCAGGGTGGGATCACTTGCTTGGCATCTGGGGGAGTACTAGCATCACTTTCAAGAGGGGCTGTGGAGGCAAACACGTTTTGATCCCAAGCTCAACTCGGTCATTGCCTTTGACCTGCCTGCTGGAAGATGGATTGAGCTACTCTGATCTTGTCAGTCCTGGAGTCTGTGTGAACCCTTCACATCCCACTGCACTATTTCAGTGGGGGCAGGAGGAGGAGAGGCCAGTGTCACTTCCCACTGCCTGAGGGTTGGTGCAAAAGAGGCAGGTCTGAATTTTAACCTGACTGTAGTTATGCATATGGATGAGAAAAGGAAGGATGGCTTGTGGATGGAACAGACTGATGTGGGATACACTGTAATTAACCCTGGTTCAGCTAGTGCCACTCTCACCTAGGGCTGGCCCTTTGTGGGGGTAGAAATGCCAAGTGCCTGTGTGGAAGATAAAATAGCAGGGCTGTCTGAAAGTGTGCACATGTAGAGAAGTCAGCTAGAAAATACAGGGGAGTGGGGGTGGGGTGTTATCATGCCATGGTTAGCAAGCACGTGGGAGAAGTCACTGCTTTTGACTGGGAGAGATGTCAGATCTAGCTAAGCTTATAGCTCTTCCTGTGTCTGGGCTTTAAATGGCTATGAACTCCTGGTGCTCTGTCTTGCAGAGGATGCAGTTTGGGCTGGCTAGTGATAAAACACACTCCAGCTGGAGCGGATGTATGCGTGTGCACTGCAGGGTCATCCCAAAACAAACGGGAGGCAAGGCAAGGGTGGAATAGAACAACCCCCTGAAGAACCAAACCATGACTCTTCAGTTTCCTGTCCATGCTGCTTGGCACAATGCCCCTTGAGACTACAAGGCAGGGGGTTTGGACCAGATGATCTCCAGAGGTCCTTTCCAACCCCTACCATTCTATGTTTTCCAGCAGAAGTGAAAGATCTTTAATTAAACTCGTGACAGTGGATGCAGGCAGGGAGGAGATAGCTTTGTCTTGGGAAGCACAGGATGTGGCACAGATGGAGGCACCTCCCACATCTAACACTCCCTACAGCATGGCTGCATGCCGGGGCCATTCCCGGCTCAAAGCCCTGCTGCCCTGCCCGGCTGCCATCGCCAGGCACCTGTGGCAAACGCAGTCAGGTGGGCAAAGGGCTGGCTGCCATTAGCACCTTTCCTGTGGTAAGCACACCTCTGGCAACACCAATGAACGCAGAAAAAATGTCAGTGTTGGATTGGGTCAACCTAACTTGCACTGAAACAGTTGGGCTGACCCAGAACGAAACTGGTTTACAACTGGCCACATGTTTCAAACAAACATTTGGTTTGTTTCCTGCCTGGAATTGCTTTCCACCAAGTAGTAAATCAGGTGTTCATCCTGGCTGGGTTCAAGTACCAAGGAACTATTTCATTAAAGCCCTTTTATTGTTTGTTGTTGTTGTTTTGTAAATATCATGTTGCTGGCAGATGGGGGGTTGAAGCAATTGCATTTATCTTCATCACTGTTGCTCATTAGCTGCAAAACTTGCATCTAAAACATCTATTTTTATAAAGCAGATGCTGCTGGCATAGCCTGGTGCCATGAGGCTTCAACTAGATCAAGTGTCCTCCAAGTACACCAGCGAGGAGGCAGGGCTTGCTTTGCAGCAGCGCTACGGCACGGCTCTCACAAGCAGAGGGGCGAGTTATCCATCCCTGGCGTCTGTCAGTGGGTGTCACAGAGTGGGGGGCTTCTCTCTGTGGCACTCTGGAAAGAGGCACAGAAAAATGCAGGATGATAATTTAGCCCTGAAGAGAAACACAAGCACTGGTGTGTGAATTGTGGGCACCTTGCAAACAGCTCTGGCTTGTTGCCAGCTTCCCCACCACCAGCTCCCCAGAGGGAATGGGCTTTGCCCAGTCTGTCCCAGACACAAAGCTCTGCTCATTAGAGGAGGAAAAACAAGTTATGAGGGGTTGGGGCAGGAATGTGATATTAAAGATGGGACTGAGCAAACCCCTTCCCTCCCCCTACCCCTGCCTTGTGACCACTAAAGTTTGAAATCCCATCTGTTGCCTGTCCTGCAGCTCCTCCTCTGAGCTCACTGCAGCATGTTTTTGTAGATTTGTAGAACGCTTTGGGTTGGAATGAACCTTAAAGATCATCTAGTTCCAACCCTCCTGCCATGGGCAGGAACACTTTCATCTAGATCAGATTGCTCAAGGCCTCATCTAACCTGGCCGTGAACACCTCCAGGAAGGGGGCACCCATGACCTCCCTGGGCAACCTGTTCCAGTGTCTCACCACCCTCACTGGAAAGAATTTATTCCTAATATCCAGTCTAAATCTACCCTCTTCAAGCTTCAATCTGTTCCTCCTTGTCCTATGACTTGTCAAAAGTCCCTCTCCAGCTTTGCTGTAGCCCCCTTCAGGTACTTGGAAGGCTGTTATAATGTCTCCCCAGAGTCTTCTCCAAGCTGAGCAGCCCCAACTCTCATAGGCTGTCCCAATGTGGGTGCTGCTGCAGTCCTCTGACCATCTCCTTGACCTTCTCTGACCCTGCTGGAACAAATCGGTGTCTTTCTTGTGTTGGAGGTCCCAAAACTGGATGCAGTACTCCACACCCCACTCCCTGCCACAGGGGAACCTGAACCAGGCTCAGCAGTTTACCATTACCCGAGAGCGTGCCCACTGCTGTCCACTTCTGGGCTGGTGGGAGCTTGGAGGTGCTAGTTTTAATCAGGCCTACTGGAAAAAGCAGAGGCTTTAATCATTGTTATTATTACAGCAAGGTAGGTTTGGAGAAAATGCAATTTGGTGCTTGTACCCTGGTAGTACAACCTGTTGGGAATCTGTTGGGTGTTAATTAAAATCAGTTAAGCAAATACCCAGAACAGGCAGAATTAAGGCCTTCTGGCCAGGGATGTCCAGTTGATGGATCCCAGAGTCTCCAAAGTGGTGCACTGGTTGTTTTCTTGGCGTCATCAATTTGACAGGTCAAAAGAAAAAAAATATTCTAAAGCAAAACCTGGAAGTAGATTACAAATCCTGTGCCTCTCTTGCATGGTGCTGATGGTACCAAACCCCTCATGCAACAAACACATGTAGCACAGACATAACTGAAGTGATGCTCTTGGGAGCAGTCCTGGGGAGGGCAGTGATTCCATACCTAGCAGTGATTCCTTTCCCCAGCTAATCCAATTCTCCTGTCATCACAAGAGCACCAGGACAGACAGCACCAAATGTGTCCCAAAAGGCCAGCAAAGCCCTGGTGATGCTGACCAGGAGCTATTCCTAACACTTTTTGTTCCCAGGGGACATTTTATACAGGTGCTGGGTCTCTAGGATGGGGCATCTGCTACCAGTCTGACATGTGATGCCACAGCAGGGATGCCTTCTGGTAGTTTAATGCCCAGTGAAAATGTTAGTTTCTTTAACCCTTGTCATACTGAGCCTTTCTGCACTGGCTATCCACTAAGTGTTTTTAAATCCAGCCATATCCTGGGCTGCATCAAAAGCAGTGAGACCAGCAGGACCAGGGAGGTAATTCTCTCTCTCTCTGCTCTCATGAGACCCCACCTGGAGTACTGCATCCAGTTCTGAGGCCCCCAACACAAGGACGTGGAACTGTTGGAGTGGGTACAAAGGAGGCTACAAAGATGATCAGAAGGCTGGAGAACCTCTCCTATAGGGACAGTCTGAGAGTTGGGGCTGTTCAGCCTGGAGAAGAGAAGGCTCTGGGGAGACCTTATAGCAGCCTTCCAGTACCTCAAGGAGGTCTAAAGAAAGCTGGGGAGGGACTTTTTACAAGGACTTGTAGTGACAGGTTGAGGGGCACTGGACTGAAGCTTGAAGAGGGGAGATTTAGACCAGATATTGGGAAGAGATTCTTTACAGTGAGGGTGGTGAGACACTAGAACAGGTTGTCTAGGGAAGTTCTGGGAAAGTTCCAAGGAGGATGTCTCCTCTTTGGAAGTGTTCAAGGCCAGGCTGGATGGGGCCTTGAGCAACCTGGCCTAGAGGAAGTTGTCCCTGCCTATGGCAGGGGGGTTGGAACTAGATGACCTTTAATGTTCCTTCCCACCCAAACCATTCCATGATATTCATAGTCATCAGAACAAGTTATTCTTAAGCCACACTTGGCTATTGTTCTTTCAGAGCTTGTGTGTCCAAAAAGCTTTGCCTGGTTTAAGACCTCTGTCAGGTGGCCTAGTGAAACCTGTCAGACATGTCTGCAGAGGCCACAGTGCAACTAACTCAGTGTTCAGGCAGGATTTAGATTTTGCACTGGAATTAATTGGCTGTTCTGATTTGGCAAATGTGAGGGGTAACCTTTGCTCTTTGTCATTGTGCTTGCTGCAGATGAGCTGGTGACTGGTTGGGTGACTTAATCATTAGTTAAAGTTCTAAAATTTGAGTTCCCACTGATCATAGAAGCAGCTTGTGAGGGGCTTTTCCAGCTGTGCTACTGATTCCCTCTTTGCTGCTGGTTAGAATCCTATTTACTCTTTACTTTCCCAGGTGGGAAATGAGGGGGCAGAGCTTCCCTGTCTAACAGTAAGTGCTGAAGCTCAGTTCTGTGACATCCTGCAAGTCACTGAAGCACAGGTCATTAAGAAGCCATCCTCTTAAGTGATCCTTTTGGTATAAGTGGTTCACAGAGTTGAAATTGTTGAACATTATGAGCAGTAATCCTTTTGGTGTTTGCAGTGGCAAAAACACAAGAAGGAACTTCTTTAAGGGTGACAGAGCATTGTAACAGGCTGCCCAGAGAGGTGCTGCAGTCTCCACCTCTGGACACACTCAAAACCCACCTGGATGTGTTCCTTTGTGGCCTTCTTTAGATGAACCTGCCTTGGCAGGGAGGCTGGACTTGATCTCCAGAGGTCCCTTTCAACCCCTACCATTCTGTGTGATTCTGTGTAATGGTAATCTTGAGGAGATCATCCCTTGACTTTGAGGCAGAAGTCAGATGGTTCTCAGGCTTCATCTTTTACCACTGAGTGATAAGGAGTTGATTATTTTTTTTCAAGGTGCAAGCAAAGTAAGATAACCACACCTTGCTGCAGTGCAGCATCATGGCAGGGTAACTGCACTGTTTCTCTTCCTGAATATTTCCAGCTCCTGGTTAAGGAGAAGCACTGCCTGGTGTTTGTTTTCTACAGAAACCTGCTTCATTGCTGTCTGTGTTGTGTCTTGTGTTTTTTCATTTCCTTTAGAAATTACAAATGAGAAGCTTTCCTGTCTTCTCTGTCTTATGGATCTGTGTTATCAGTATCAGGAATTGTGTGGCCATTAGATGTGATCCTGCCCCTGTACTCAGCACTGGTGAGGCCACACCTGAAGTACCTGGTTGAGTTCTGGGCACTGCAGTGTAAGAAAGACACTGAAGTGCTGGAACGTGTCCAGAGAAGGACAGCAAAGGTGGTGAGGGGTTTGGAGAGCGTGTCTTGTCAGAAGAGGGGTTGTTTAGCCTGAAGAAGAGGAGGCTGAGAGCAGACTTCATTGCTCCCTACAGCTACCTGAAAGGCGGCTGGAGTGAGGCTGGTGCTGGCCTCTTTTCCCAAGTAACTAAGGACATGATGAGGTAATGGCCTGAAGTTGTGCCACAGGAGGTTTAGGTTCAATGTTAGGAAGACTTTCTTTCCTGAAAGAGTGGTCAGGCATTGGAACAGGTTGCCCAGGGATGTGGTGGAATCACTGTCCTTGGAGGCGTTTGAAAAATGAGTGTATGTGGCACTTAGGGACATGGTCTAGTACTCGTGAGTGTGGGTAGAAGGTGGGACTTAGAGGCCTTTATGATTCTGTGATCCTTGTTTTCTGAGCTGAGCTCAGCACACTGATTTGGATACCAGGTAGTTGCTAAATGCCCACTTCTAGCTGGCCACCATAGCAGTGTGAGGCAAGAGAAATGTAGCTTGAGTTATTCCTATGGTTCTGCTGTGGGTTTGCTTTGGAGTCTGGTAATTTAATCTGTGTACTGCTGTTCCTCAGCTGTGCCACAGGGATAGTGATGTCTGTCTATCATCCTCAGGTATTTGACCAGGAGCTGTAAAATACAGCTTTAAACTTAATCTGAAGCGTCTTCTACAACTCCATTTCATGTTGATTTGTTTCCTCTTATCTTGCTGATTGTGTGCCAAAGAGCCAGTTTAAACAATGTCTCCTCCAGGCACTGCAGGGCACGGGCTCAGCAGGGCTTGTGCACTTTTGCAGGGGTTTAGCTGAGCACTTTGGCTCTGGCACATCGTACTCAAAAACTCCAGGTAGTATCTTCACTTGCACAGAGAGAAGGTCTGCTCTGGCCAAAGTCTGGCTTGGTAAAATATGAGTATTACAAAGGTCCATCCTTAACTGTATGGGTTCCGTTTGCTCTTCTGATGAAGGCTGCTGAGAGTGGGGGAAGTGCTAGGGCCAGCAGTCTCCCAGCCTGCAGTGGAGGCTGGTGTTCTCAAGGTTCCTGGCACTCTGCCCCTTTCTCCTGTTTAGGCAGCCCTAAGCTTTTTCTAATTCACCATCATTGAGGGTGGGGTGCAAAGTTTTATCAGCACTTCTGATGCCTACACTGGATAACTCTGCATGGTTTGGGTGAGTCCTGTCCCACCACAGGTTACTGGGAGCTCTGGATTATGCTTTCACGTTTGCTCTAGAGGACTTCCTGAGCTGGGAGGAGAAAAAGGTACCAGTGCTTGTTTTACACAGGCTGTGGGCTCATTGCAAAGAGTGGGCACTGAGTGGACAAGAAACTTCCTGGGAGAAAAGGTCCTGTGTTAAACCCAGCAGGTCTCCAGCCATCTCTAGCCAGGAAAGCACCTGGGGTCATAAGAACCATGTCTCTTAAAGGCAACAAAGCTAGTGAAGGGTCTAGAGGAGCAGCTGAGGGAACTGGGATTGTTCAGCCCAGAGAAGAGAAGGCTGAGGGGAGACCTCATTGCTCTCTACAGCTCCCTGAACACAGGCTGAACCGAGATGGGAGTTGATCTCTTCTTGGTAGTATCAGGTGCTAGAACAAGAGAGAATGGCCTGAAATTGTGCCAGGGGAGGTTTAGGTTGGATATTAGGAAAATTTCTTTGCTGCGAGAGTGGTCAGGCATTGGAACAGGCTGCCCAGGGAGGTGATGGAGTCACCATTCCTGGAAGTATTCAAGAAACATGTGGACATGGCACTTTGGGACATGGTTTGATGACGGCTGGACTCAATGATCCTAGTGGTCTTTTCCAACCAAAACAACTCTGTGATTCTTGGTGGTGTAAACACTACAGGAGCTTTGTACCCCATCTGCTCCCTGGGGGGGATCACTGACAGGTGCCCTGCCCAATGCAGAGCTGCTCTCCACCAGTGACAAGTGGCTTCTGAAGGTTAAGCACACAGCGTATGGAGAACAGTCTGATGGTCTGCACTTCCTACCTGTGGATGACCAGGCCAGGAGACAGGTGTGCTCAGGGACACCCACTGTTTTTTGACACTTGAGAGTTCTTTGCAACAAGGGATATTTGAACTGACAGGATCTGCTCTGTGTGACAGGTGAAAACTGCCTTACCAGGGAACCACTGTTCTAGGAGAGGCTGGGAGCTTGTAAAGCAGCAGGGTTTACTGCTGTCCCCTTGCCTCTCCACAGCAGTGATGGGCTGAAAGTGGCTTTCAGCTCTGTCACACTCCACTGCCAAAACTGGGAGGCACTGGGTTTGCATGAAACTTTTCTTGCTGGAAGGACCCACCTGGGGTGGGAGCAGCAGCTTAATTATGCTTTCTTTTGGCAGGGATCTTCCCACCACCTGGAAAAACAGCCATGTGATGCCACCAGGTCCTTTCTGGTGGAGCTCATCTCGCCCTGCTGTAATATAAGCCAGGATCAGAGGGGTCACTCTGCTTGGATGCCAAATTCAACCAGAAAAACACAGCCCTACCGCATTTGACCATAAGCCTTCCAACCATGACTGCTATCAAACACCTGATTGGTACCAGGTTGCAATCCTCAAGCTTTAGGCACTTACCCTGGGAAAGTGGAGCAAGGATGCTGCTTCAGCCAGGAGCACATGCTGTGCTGTAAGAGGATCCTTTCCCAAAGCATGGAGACACTGCTGGTAAGTCCTATGGGGGAGGGGTGAGGGAGGGAAGGAAAAGTCTCTCTTTGGGGTTGGGTGGATGGGAAACTCTCCCAGCATTGTTTTACACTAGAAGCTTTTGGCAGCATGTGGCTGCGCCCACTGCCCTAGAGAGAAGGTGCTGCAGGACACTGGTCCTTTGCTAGGTAAAGTCTCCCCAGGGTCCAGGGGGAGGTCTGGTCTTCACATGGTGCCAGCAGATGGATGCAGGGGACATCTCAAATCAGTTCAGCAGTACAATACAATTTACAGCAAGCACATTTCTCAAGACATCTGCAAGGAGAGAGCTTCATTGAGCATCATAAACACAAACAGCAGAGCAGACTGGGCTGAGCCCTCTGCTACTGCGAAGCCATCAAGGATGGACTCTGGAGTGGCTGGGCTGAGCCCTCCGCTACTGTGAAGCTGTCAAGGATGGATTCTGGAGGTGTGGGGAAGAAGAACCACTGGTTTGCTTTTGCACACTGTACATCTAGTGATAGCTCCTTGGCATTTGACATTCATAGTTGGTTTCCTTTGACACTGAGTGTAAAAAGGAGGCAAAATGTCTTCAGCTGCTTTCCCTGGGAGGACAGAGGAAGCAGCATCTCCTGCTCTCCTGGCTCAGCTGCCTTCCCAGGTGCCACCTTTGCAAGGGATGTCTCCTTCTCCTGGCTGCCCACCATGTGCTATCCAGGACCAGTCCTAACCCACGCTGTGCTTGCCCCATCTCCGCTGCTCAATGGGATCAGTGCAAGTCTCCGTCGGCAGCTCTGCATCTCCGCTCCGCTGGACCAGCAGGTGAACCAGGTTCAAACAGAAGGACACAAAACAAAGGGAAGAAGAAAGACAAAGGGTAATGAAAAGGTCCGTGGCCCACAGCTGCCAAAGGAAATCTCTCGCCGTGATTCTCTGACCATATCTGTCCCAGCCACTACAGCTGCTGTGGGATCCCCTGTTCCTTGTAGCCTGTGAGGAGGGAGGGGGAGGGAACATGATTAGTGTTAATTCCTAATGAGGATCCCTAAATGAGGACCCTCAGCAAGGCTCAAGCAAGCCATGAGCCTCGTTTACCAGGACTGCCAAACCACATGGGAAAAATGAGGACTGCGACATTCCTTTCTTCCTGCAGGCAGGCTGCCCTGGGGCAGGCTCAGCCCACTGTGCTGCTCTGCACCCTGGGGTGCAGCCACTTTCCTGGGCACGGTGATGTGGCTGTCTTGCACTGTGGTGCTTGTCTACTACCAGCCCTGGTGCAGGCAAAGGCCACATCTGCTTGGAGAGGTTATAAAGGCAGAGTTAAGTAGCAGTGACCAGTGCAGCCCAATAACCTAAAACCTGTCTGGCTGTGCTGCATTTTAAAGACCAGTCTGGATGAGGCTTTGAGCAACCTGGTCTAGTGGAAGATATCCCTGTCCTAGCAGAACTTGCTGATCTTTAAGGTCCTTTTGAACTCAAGGTGTTCTATGATTCTGTGACTTTTCGCCCAAGTTGCTGTGTATTGGAGAGTAGAGAAATGTGTGCCCTTGGACACTGCTCCAGAGACACTGCTGTTCCCAAACGCTGACCCAGCAGTTTGCTGGTTGTCCATCCAACATGCTCGCACCTGTACTTGTGATCTACATTTGAACTGCCAGGAAACTGCCAGGCAGGAGGAAGCTGGTTTCCTCTGTCCACCTTTTAGTTCCTCTGCTGTCTTTTGCTAACAGAGCTATTGTTCAGTCTGGAGAAGAGGAGGCTTAGGGGAGACCTCATTGCTGAAAGGAGGTTGTAATGAGGTGGGGGTTGTCTCTTCTCCCTCATATCAGGTGATAGAATGAGAGCAAATTGTGCCAGGTGAGGTTTAGGTTGGAGATTAGGAAAAATTTCTTTCCTGCAAGAGTAGGTAGGCATTGGAGCAGGCTGCCAAGGGGGTGTTGTAGTCACTGTTCCTGGAGGTGTTCAAGACATGTGTGGACATGGCAGTTTGGGACATGGTTTAATGGCTATGGTGGTCTTATGTTGAAGGCTGTACTCAAAGACATTGGAGCTCTTTTTCAGCTGAAACAATTCTATGATTCTATCCAGCGGCAACCAACATGCACTGGGGTATGCAGGGGTGAACAAACATCTCTTGCAGGAGAAGAGAGAGGCCTAATCACAGGCTAATGTGTCCGAGTTCAAACACAGACCTTGGGATGGCTCTGTAGGCCTGCTCCCTAATGATTTCTCACTGCCTTGTTCTGCACTTGCTTTACGCCAGACCAGCAGAATTCAGATGCTTTTGTTGGGGCACAGCAGCCTGGAGAAAATGGAGCTTTCCAGTAGCGAAACTAATTGCACCGGGAAACTGAAGGATCCCTCCTTCTCCATTCCTCTTCTGGCCATGGGGTCTTAACCAAGGCAGCAAACACTCTGTTTTGGCTCATGCTTGGCCTCAGCTGAGACCAGGGCCCTGTTATATTGCAGCCACGTGGATGCTGCAAGGACAAAACAACTTGAGCATAAACAGCTCCTTGGGGGACTGGGGTCCTATTTCATTTGCCATCCTGTACCTACAGGGTCTGTCTACAGATCCCACAGGGCAGGGCTCCTTTCCCACAGGCATCTAGGGCAAGGAAGGGGAAGAGCAATTGTAGCTCTTGTGCTGATACAGTATGAGAAAAATACTGTTTTGTTTTGGTTTTTTTTAATACTTTCCTAGGTGGCTGCAATACCTGTACCAGAGGCTTTGCCTGCTTTTCTTTTAAAAGAAGCTGGGATTGACCTGACCATAGTATCAGTGCCAAAGATCTCCTTTTTAAAGCAGCAGCTAAACTGTCCTTACCTGCACTACCTTCAGCAGTGAAGAGCTTTCAATTATAACCCTTTTGAACATCTGCAGGGTTGTGTGGTTTGTTTTTTTTAATTAAGGTAAGTAGCTTGTCACTTCTATATTTTGAATGTCATGTGAGTCTGAAATTTCACATCTCAGAAGAATGCTTAACTTCTCAAATACTCATGAAGTTGAACAAGTCCAAGTGCAAGATCCTGCACCTGGGTCAGAGCAATCCCAAGTACAAATAGAGCCTGGGTGAGGAGCGGCTTGAGAGCAGTCTGGAGGAGAAGGACTTGGGGGTGTCAGTTGATGGAAAAACTCAACACAAGCTGGCAATGTGCACTGGCAGCCTGGAAGGCAACTGTGTGTTTGGCTGCATCAAAAGCAGTGTGACTAGCAGGATGAGGGAGGTGATTCTGCCCCTCTACTCTGCTCTCATGAGACCCCACCTGGAGTACTGCATCCAGTTCTGGAGCCCCCAACACAAGAATAACATCAAACTGCCGGAGTGGGTCCAAAGGAAGGCCACGAAGATGATCAGAGGGCTGGAGCACCTCCCCTATAGGGACAGGCTGTGAGAGTTGGGGCTGTTCAGCCTGGAGAAGGCTCTGGAGAGACCTGATAGCAGCCTTCCAGTACCTGGAGGTGGTCTACATGAAAGCTGGGGAGAGACATTTTACAAGCGCTTATAGTGATAGGATGAGGGGAAATGGATTGAAGCTTGAGGAGGGCAGATTTAGACTGGATATTAGGAAGAGCTTCTTTCCAGTGAGAGTAGTGAGACACTAACAGGTTGCCCAGAGAAGTTGTGGATGTCCTCTCTCTGGATGTGTTCAAGGCCAGGGGCCTTGAGCAGCCTGGTCTAGTGGAAGGTGTGCCTGCCCATGGCAGGGGGGGTGGAACTAGATGATCTTTAACATCCCCTCCCACCCAAACCATTCTGTGAAGGTAAGCTAACACCTGCCCTGCCTTATGTTAAGTCTAGAGTATTTTAATAAATAGCTTTAACTTATTAGTTTCTATATGAAAAGAGTCATTGCATTTCTTGCACAGGAACTATAGGAAGCAGCTTTACATTAGTGTGCCTGCAATGCAATTAAAGTGAACTTCTGTAGAGCAGACAGCTCTGGGATCAAGATTAAGGTAGTTTGAGTATCTGCACACGAAGTCACTCATGTCATCAAGTTTACTTGAAAATGAAAATAAAACTGAGGCAAAAAGAAACCAGTCTGTGCACAGCTGGTCCTACTAGGACTGTGTTCATAGCAGAGAGTGGCTTCCTAATGGTCTTGAGGCTGAAACCAGGTTCCTTCTCTGCTCTGAGAGTGCCCCAGGGGTAGCCCAAGGGGCATTCCAGCACGAGGCAGAGAACATGTCCCCAGGGCTGTGCGGCCACAGGACAGACACAGAGACAGGTGGACACACACAAGTACAGGCACATGGTGGACTTGGGCTGGGAGTGGGCAGCACCAGCCAAAGTAAGTCCCAAATGGCTTGTCCCAGCCAAGCACTTACTACTGTCTGTGGGGAGCTGCCACAGGACATGGGGAGCAAGAAGAACAGAAACAAACTTACCTTGTGAAACTTTGATGGTGAACAAAAGGAGGCAAAGGAACATGAAAGAAAGAGAGAGGGAGAAATGTAACTGTAGATGATATATCCAAAACACACAGAGAACCAGAAAAGAACAAGCAAGCTGGGTCTGCAGAGTAAACAGAAAACATCTGCTTCACCACCATTCGTACCAGGGCTAAACAGTCTTTAACATCCTTGTATTTCAAGTGGGTTATTTCCTTTGGGGCTCTTGTGTAAAGAGGATAGGGGAATCCTCATCTGCTTTCCAGCTCACTGGCCTTGGCTATTAAACACTGACAAAGACTCCCCGTGGAGGTGGTTCAATCCTCATCCCTGGAGGTGTTTAAAAGACTCAGAGATATGGTGCTGAGGTACATGGTTTTAGCAGCAGAATCGGTAGATAGGTTGGACTCAGTGATCTTCAGTTAGATCTTTTGTTACAATACAGTCGAAGTGCAGTTAGATCATCACCATGGTGATGGTGGTGATGATGATGATATAACTGTGCTTCAACTGTATTGCAGGAAGAACTACACCTGACAGGCTTTTTCTGCATTTTTCTGTGCCTGCAGATAATTCTCAACTGTGGTGTACCTCAGCCTGCTGGGTGCTGCAAACCCTGGTGGTATTTAACACTTACAGTGTTTTAAGAACTTTCCCCACTGCAGCATTTGGTAGGAAACTGAAGGAAAAAAAAAAAAAAGTTTTCATTACCTACTTTCCTGGGCATGGTTTAGAGGACAGCTCTCTTTAGATATTTAAAAACTTATAATAGGTCTAGGTGGGCAATTTCTCCTCAGAAGTTTCTTCATCTCATGAGAGGTTATCAGCTGGTTTAGGATATTCTCTTTCGAGTCTCTCAAATGTTTTCTGGCCTCTTCTCCCTTGTATCAGGTGATAGGATGAGAGGAAATGGCCTGAAACTGTGCCAGGGGAGGTTTAGGTTCGATATCAGGAAACATTTCTTCACTGCAAGAGTGGTCAGGCATTGGACTAGGCTGCCCAGGGAGGTGGTGGAGTCCTCATCCCTGGAGGTGTTCAAGAAATGCATTGCCATGGCACTTTGGAACATGGTTTAATGGCCATGGTGGTCTTAGGCTGACAATTGGACTTGATGATCATGGAGATCTTTTCCAAATGAAACTATTCTATGATTCTACTTTCTTCTCAGGCCATTACCTGTTCTAGAAAGGACAGGTAGAAACCTGCAGAGAACAGAGGCCTTCCAAAGTCTGTCAGAGCCCAAGCATACAGTAACCATGCAGTCATCTGCTGCAGCCTCTAGCAAGGTCTGAGCACTGTAATTAGCAAAGGAGTGGCAAGTGGACAGCATGACTACAGGTAATTTCTTATTACTGTCTGGTTATCAATCCCTCAGCATCAGCTGCCTACTGCAGAAGTAGGGACTGCAGCAGGAGACCCCATCCTGTGAAACCACAAGTGATGGCACCACTGCTTGTTCACAGGCGCAGCCACACAAGTGGCTAATTCAGAGGCCAGAAGCTGAGCAAAAGCTTCCTCCAGAAACAAGGCTTGGCTTGGTTTCTTGGCTGCATTCATTAGGGGCAAAACAATGCCTGGATAAACAGCCCCTGACTTCAATGCCACCAGTGTGACATTGCTATATTGATTAATTCTGCAAAGAAATGACACACAACCTTTTCCAGTCAACTCTGAGTGGCTGGGGAGTTCCTGGAAAGGCCATTCCTCTGCATTCATGCTGCACAATGCAGCTAATGAAGATGTGTGCTGTGTGGGCTGGGGACAAGGTGTGCCATTAGCAGATGGAAACTTGCCTAGAAAGCCTTAGGAGGCTCTTTTTCCAGTTGGCCTTGGCCAGATAATTAGCTGTGTTTTGCCTCAGCTCCATGCCTCATCCCCACAGTAGTGAGGAGGGGTTTGAGGAGAGCACAGCACAACAGTGCTGCCCAGCCACCACTGACCACAGCTGGATGTCTGCAGCACAAGGGGTGAGACCAGATTATTTTTACTGCAGAAGAATTAAGTGCTTCCTTTTAAGCTACCTTTGTCTTCAGACAGCAGATAAAATGACGGATGGTGGCCAAAGCCATATGGCTGCTTAAAGTAGGTATCTGTGGCTTTTAATGGGGCCAGCTGGCAATTAATTTAAATTAGCAGAGAAAATGTCCCATGCCATCGTGCTGCCAAAAGTAATTAAGTGCGGCAGTAGAACTACATTAAATTAATCTTCCTTCTGGGATATATCCTGCTAAAGGGCACCTTACAGGAACCTCTGAGGTCAGTTGGTCTCTTCCCATGTTGCACCTTGTTCCTGACAGACATAGGTCTACCCGCTCTTGGGAGCTTCCAGTGAGAAGGCAGATCTTGCCACTTATAGGACACCAGGCCTGCTGGTAACGTATGGGATACACCTGTCTCAAAGGAAGAAAAGGATCCTAGCAGAGGAGCTGGCAGGGCCCATGGGAAGAGCTTTACACTGAATTTGAAAGGGGAAGGGCACAAAAACAGGGCTTGCTAGAAATAAGCCCGAGGGCAGCACATCAATATTTGAAGGAAGGTGTGGTAGCAAGGTGTGTCAGTCTGCTGTATCAGCGGAGGCAGGAGTGGAGACCCACATGGCAGCAAAGGGGTACTGATGAATTAGCAACCACAGGAGCATTTGAGGAGAGACAGGCAGGAATTAGGACTTGTCCCTACAAGAAGGTGGAAGACCTTTAGACCAACCGAAGTGCATCTACTAATGCACGCAGCACGGTCTACATGTGTTACTGTACAATGGCTTCTAGGTCCTCTATCAGGAAAATGGTGATATTGTGGCTTTCACTGAAATGTGGTGGGGTGCCTCACATGGCTGGAGTGCCACAATGAATGCAGCTGAGGGAAGTGGGATTGTTCGCTCCAGAGAAACAAGTGGGCATGGCACTTTGGGACATGGTTTAATGGCCATCGTGGTCTTGGGATGACGGTTGGACTCAATGACCTCGGAAGTCTTTTCCAACCAAAACAATTCTATGATGCCATGACTCTATGACTCGCCATTTCAAGGTGAGGAACACTGGAGGTGGGCAGTAGTTTCCTATCATTTTAACTATTTCCCCACCTGCATGTGAATTCAAGTTGCAAGGGTGTAGACTTTCTGTCTGGTGCATCTCTAACAGTTCGTTTACACACAAACAAAACCCAACTCAAGCAAGCCCTTCCCCAGCAGTCTTTTTAAATGAAACATCTTATTTCTTGCATTTCAAACACTAATTCCTTTTCAATTTTTGTTTGTGTGTTTGGTTGTTGGCTTTTTTTTTTTAACATGAAAACAACACACAAAAAACATTTTAGGTCTGACAGGACTATTTGATCGAGCTGGGAGCGTTTCTGTTCTTTGTTTTGATTGAAAAATGGTGGGTTTTTTCTTTTATTCTCCACCCACCAAGAGCTGCTTTATTTAGCCATTATTTTCTCTGCATGGTAAGTAAACTTAAACCTTAGCTATTTAATTTAAACTTAAACCGTAGCTATTTAATGAGACAGCAAGAAACTGCCAAGGGCTGCAACTTGTCAGATGATATCTAGCTGGTTAACATAGGACACACTGACTTCTCTTACTGCCACCAGAGAGGCCAGGGTGAAATACTGTTGCTGTGGTCAGGGACCTCTTGATCTGAGGATCCCTACCACATNACGTGTTGCTCACCCACCCCCTGATTCCCAAACTGCTGGAGTGCAGCCTGGTGCAGGAACACCTCTGGAGTGATTCTTCTAACCTATATGGTTTTCCTCAGCAACGAAACTCTAAAACCTTTAAACCTTAATGATTTTATGAAAACCAAAATGACCCTCCTGAGTCCCAGCCCCTCCCCCTGGAGAACAGGCATGAACAGGGCTGTGGATAAAAAAGCAAGTCATGGTTTCAGCTCTTTATCTGCATAGATACTTAATTGCCTCTCTCCGCAACTGCAGAACTGAGTGCTGCCAGACAACAAACCACACACAGAGGCTATCTAGCAGAGGAGTATCACAAAATCAGTCAGGTTGGAAAAGACCCCTGGGATCATCAAGTCCAACCATTAACCCTACTCTGTGAAGCTCACCCTTAAACCGTATCTCCAAGCACCGTATCTAAATGACCTTCAAACACGTCCAGGGTTGGTGACTCAACCACCTCCCTGGGCAGCCTGTTCCAATGTCTGGGGAAAAATGCTGCCGAATGTCCAGTCTAAACCTGCCATTTTGCAGGTTGAGGCCATGCCCCCAGTAGCTGTGAGAAGAGACCAGTACCAACCTGTTCACAATGTCCTTTCAGGTAGCTGTAGACAGCCATGAGGTCTCCCCTCAGCCTCCTCTTCTTCAAACTAAAACAGCCCTGGCTTCTTCAGTTGCCCTTCATCAGATTTATTCTCCAGGTCCTTCCCCAGCTTCCTTGCCCTCCTCTGCACTCACTCCAGAACCTCCACATCTCTCTTGTATTGAGGTGCCCAAAACTGAACACAATATTCAAGGTGTAGCCTCACCAGAGCAGAGTACAAGGTCACCTCCCTGCTCCTGCTGGACACAGCATTTCTGATACAAGCCAGGATGCCACTGACCTTGGCCACCTGGGCACACTACTTGCTCATATTCAGCTGTTTGGCCATTAGAAACCCCAGGTGCCTTTCTGCCAGACAACTTCCCAGCCACACTGCCCCAAGCCTGTAGCATTGCTTGGGGTTGTTGTGGCCCAAGTGCAGGCACTTGGCCTTGCTGAAGCTCATACCATTAACATTGGCCCATTGATCCAACCTATCCAAGTAGAGTCTCCCTACCCTCATGCAGATCAATACTCCCACCTGGCTCGGTGTTGCCTGTGACTTACTGTGCTGGTCTGAGCTAACTGGAATATTTTAATGAAGAAAACTATACTGTAGGCTATGAAAGGAAAAAAACAAGGGTGATGTCTACTTCACTCATAGGCTTGCTGAGATGTTTAGGAATAAGTACTCAAAACAAAAGATAAGCCACTTGGGCTTGTCGCAGGCTCAGTCGGGCTTGCGGCACTCTCTGGGGTACAGTGTCTGGGGCTGTCTAGCAACTTCTGGCTTCTTCTCTCCCACAAATTAATTTCACTAATCACTTTTTCTTCTAACTCCTCCTCTGGCCGATCCTCAAAACCTTGGGGTAAGGTATAGGGGTGGGGAGAAGGTGGAAGGGTGGTTGGGAGCCCCTCCTGGGGTCTCTGATTTCTGGGAGGGGTGTTGTGTTTCTGTATTACCTTTAACTTGTATATTTCTGTAAATATTCCTGTATATAGTGTATATATCTGCTTGTATATTGTGCTGAGCTGTAAATAGAGCTTCATCTAAACTCCCAGCCGACTGAGTTTTAGCCTGGGTCATTTTACAAAGTGTGGGGGGGCGGGTAACTCCCAAACCCACATAATTTTTTTTTTACTTACTGATGACACACTCTATGACCTTATCAAGATCATCAATACAGATGTTAAACAGAAGTGATCCCAACACTGAGCCCTGAGGAACACCACTTGTGACCAGCTGGACTTAACTCCATTAAGCACCTCTAAGCAGAAAGGCTTGTGATTATGAACGCATAAGATATGAGATCACACACAAATTGGGCAGGTTCTTAAAGACATGGCATATGTACACTGATCCACAGCTTATGCTCAGGAATAACTTGGGCTACCCCAGCTCTGCAGGTGCATCTGAGAGAAAACTTGGTTTGCAGGAAAAAAATAAAGGGTAGTGCTGCCTTCATCCTGAGGAAAGTCTTTTGCCTCACTTATGTTTAGGTTTCCAATATACATCGTTTGGTCTGTGAGGGGATTGCCTGTAAATTTAAGCTGTCTCAGAAATTAGTAAAAAGTTTGGTGAGAGGGTTTAGCCCATGGGCTTGGCAGCTGAAGGTGTGCACTGATTTTCTGCCCTTTTTGAAAATTTCATCCATTTAATCTTTAGGCAGGTTCCTGGCAATTTTCTGAGATTCTTCTCTCCTCCTCTGCCTTGCAGCCACAGAGACCATGAGATGACAAAGTAGAGAGTTGCTACGCAGCCACAGATGTCACAAAATGACAAACTGAATCCCCATCAAACTAAAAAGTAAAAGCTGCTGGCAAGACATTCTCTGGGAGAAGTGTGTGCTCTGTGAACTGCCTGCCCTGCCAGCCTTAAGGATCTCAGACCTGTTTGGTTTGGGGCAATGCCTGCTGGCTCCATGAGCCTTTGGAAAAGGAGTGGGATCTTATAGGTGCAACTAGCACCCCAGTTGTGGGCTGCTTCTGGCTTTGAAGGGGAGATGAGGCTGTCCCCTTAATTCTCTGCAGTATGATACAGGTGATATGGTGCAGCTAGGATACATCTTTTACACCAGTAAGAGTCTCTAGCATAAAAAGTTAAAGAGCTTGTATTCCACATTGGTAATATTTACTGATTGGGTGGTCTGATTCTTCTCTTCTTCTCCTAGCCTAATGCTTAGGAGGCTCCTTAAAAGGTATATGGGAAATTCTTCTAGAAGTAGCTCGACAGCCCTGCTCAGCCTAAAAACTTTCTCTGAAACATGAAAAAAAGCCTTTGGTTAAATGCATCCTGGGAAGGGGAGAGCTCAAGAGAGTCCCCAGGGCTCTTCTGGGGACAGCTGGCTCTGCTCTCCTTGGGAGCATAACTAGTCTCACAGGAAGGTCTCACTAACCAGAGGGATGGAGCTGGCTGGATTTGCAAGACAGAAAGGGCTTTCTTGATGTGACCAGGGCAGAAGGGGCTCCAGGCTGCTGTCTGCTGTGCAGCCTCACCCCTTCCTCCACTTTCCATCTTATAAAGGAGAAAGAAAGATCCTAACCCACATGGTGGGATGGGAGGCTCTTCCAGATGTGTCACAGCATCCACCCCAGCTGCCTCCCAGCAACTCCTCTGCCTGCTGTGTTTCTTGTGAACTTGCAGAGCCCATCTTGTGGCTGTTTTTCCCTACAGTAAAGTCCTGTGGCTTGTAGTGGCGTTAGTTGGGACCCAGCAGCGCGGTCATGGGCGGGAGAAGTTGAGGGGCGAGTGTGCTGTACTTACTTGCAAGAATGACCATATCCATCCCCCAAAATATACTCATAATCCAGCCAACCATCACAATCGCCGTCAGGATCTGAATCAGAGCAGCAGCAATGTTCAGCCAGAAGACACAACACTTGTGCCTGTCAGGGAGGTCCGTCCGGGCTCCGCACAGCACGGTGAAAGCAGATACAAATGTTCCTAGGGAGAGAGCAGCAACAAAGCACCTAGTAAAAGCCATGGCTTTATGCCAAGTTCAGCCCTTAGATCCATGATGTCTTGTAGCATCCCACTTCCTGTGCTCCCACTGCACTGCTGAAAAGCTAAGACTGCTTTCCAGGAGGATAAATGGAGGCACAGCCACATCTCACTTGAACATGCTGCTGTATCCTGGTGAATTAGGTGGATCAGGTGGATTAGGAACTAGTTACAAGATAGTAACTAGTTCAAAGAGCAGTGATCAATGGTGCCAGGTCCAGCTGGAGAGCTGTAACTAGTGGAGTCCCCCAGGGATCAGTGCTGGGTCTGGTGCTGTTCAACATCTTCATCAATGACATTGATGAGGGCACAGACAGACAGACAGAGTCTGCTCAGCAAGTTTGCTGATGACACCAAACTGGGAGGCTTGGCTGATACAGCTGAAGGCTGTGTGGCCATCCAGTTAGACCTGGACAGACTGAAGAGCTGGGCACAGAGGAACCAAATGAGGTTCAACAAGGACAAGTGCAGAGTCCTGCACCTGGGGGGGAATAATAAACTGCACCAGTACAGGTTGGGAGGTGATCTGCTGGAGAGCAGCCCTGTGGAGAGGGACCTGGGAGTGCTGGTGGATTACATCCATGGTACAGCAATGTGCCCTTGGGGCCAAGAAGGCCACTGGGATCCTGGGGTGTATTAAGAAGAGTGTATCCAGCAGATCAAGGGAGGTTCTCCTCCCCCTCTACTCTGCCCTGGTGCGAGCTCATCTTGAGTACTGCATTCAGTTTTGGGCTCCCCAGTTTAAGAGGGACAAGGATCTGCTGGAGAGGGTCTAGCAGAGGGCTACAAGGATGATTAGGGGCTTGGAGCACTGCCTGATGAGGAGAGGCTGATGGACCTGGGTCTTTTTAGTCTGGAGAAGAAAAGACTGAGAGAGGATTTAATAAATGTTTATCAATATCTGAGGGCTGGGGGTCAGGATCGGGGGGACAGGTTCTGCTCACTTGCTCCCTGTGATAGGACAAGGAGCAATGGATGGAAGCTGCAGCACAGGAGGTTCCACCTCAACACAAGGGGGAACTTCTTTACTGTAAGGGTCACAGAACATTGACACAGGCTCCTCAGAGAGGCTGTGAAGTCTCCTTCTCTGGAGACTTTCAAGGCCTGTCTGGATGCATTCCTCTGTGAACTGAGCTAGATTGTATGGTCCTGCTCTGGCAGGGGGGTTGGACTTGATCTCTTTGGGTCCCTTCCAACCCCTGACATCCTGTGATCCTCTGACTTACACTGACACAGATACTGGAAAACCAGGACAGAAACAATACCCTTTGACTTTGGGCACAGGATCAAAGAATACATAAGGCTGGAAGGGACCCCCAAAGGTTATCTTGTCCAACCCTGAGCAGTGAGCAAGGACATCTCCAACTAGATCAGGTTGCTCAGCAACCCACCAAGTTTGACCTTGAATGTCACCAGAGCTGGAGTCTCAACCACATCTTGGTCAACCTGTTTCAGTATTTTACCACCTTCCTTGTGAAGAACTTGCCTGCATCTACCGTGCTCTAGTTTCAAACCATTGCCCTTCATCCTATTGCTACAGGCCCTTCTAAACAGCCCCTCCTTAGCCTTCCTGCAGCTTCAGATGTTGAAATGCATCTATAAGATCTCCCCAGAGCCTTCTCTTTTCCAGGCTGAACTTCCCCCCAGCCCCTCAGCCTGTCCTGGTAGGAGAGGTGCTCCAGCTCTCTGATCATCTTTGTGGCCCTCCTCTGGATCCACTCCAGCAGGTCCATGCCCTTCTTGTGTTGGGGGCCCCAAAGCTGGACAGAGTGCTTTAGGTGAGGTCTCAGCAGAGCGGAGAGGCAGAACCACATCCTCTCTGTATGCTGGCCAGGCTTCTTTTGGCTCCTTCCTCCCCACAGAAGAGTAACCAGTTAGGAGCTGCAGGCAGTTTACAAGGGAGTGCTGTGTGTCTGTGCAAATACCAGTCCACTTTTCTTCTGTATGGTGGCTCTCTCCTGGGGACAACACTTGCTACACAGTTCTAAATGGGAAAATTGACCCCAGAGACAGACCAGCACTAGTTCTAGAAAGCTGCAAGGATATGGCAGTCTGCTACTGTTCACAAATGCTGCTCTGGAAGGAGCACACAGAAAAAGGGGTGCTCATGTGGATCTTTGCACAATGCTTTCTCCAGTCTCACATTGTTACCTAAGAGCATGCTTTAACAAAGCAGAAGCAGCTAAAGCAGTGCTGGAACCAGGTGACCTGCTGTTGCATTCCTTGGTTCTGACTGAGACCAGCTCACAGAAGTTGCAAACACCCTTCAAACTTTCTGAAACAAATCACAACTGTCTTGCTGATGTATGAAAGTTAAAGCTGGGGATAAAAGCCTACAGCACAGCAGCATCAGAGAGAGGTGCTGAGTTAGCTAAGTAATGCCCTGGACACCACAGTGACTAAGCTAGTCCCATTCAGAAAGGAACAAAGCACATGAAGCAGTTGAGGAGTCCTTCTCTCAAGGAACTGGTGCAGAAATTAGGATGAAAATCTCATGACCCTGCCTTTCCAATTCTCTCTTCAGGCTACTTTTGTACACACAGGAGCCAAATAATTTTCCATTGCCAGTGCATTTTCCTCCTTAATTATAATTAACTACTTTTTGGATGCTGTCGGTGTTTTTAAATATGAGATTTGAGGCATGCCATCAGGCATAAGATCATAGAATCATAGAATTGTTTCAGCTGGAAAAGACCTCCAGCATCATCGAGTCCAACCTTCAACCTAACACCACAGAATCATAGAATTGTTTTGGTTGGAAAAGATTTCTAAGGTTATCGAGTCCAACCATCAACCCAAGACCACCTTGGCCATTAAACCATGTCCCAAAGTGCCATGTCCACACATTTCTTGAACCCCTCCAGGGATGGTGACTCCACCACCTCCCTGAGCAGTCTGTTCACTCTTGCAGGAAAGAAATTTTTCCTAATCTCTCACCTAAACCTCCCCTGGCACAATTTCACATGGATGTATTTTTCCTTTAGTCCCCATATGCTTTAAAATGTGAAGCAGAAGAAAGTCTTAACTGTACTTGCCAAAGCAGATGTTTTCCCCTTGAGAAGCCACCAGAGTTACACATTGCCAAATATGGAAGTGTTTGTGTCTGGAAGCAGGGAAGTAGAAAGGAGGAGGAAGACAAGCAAGTTGTCTCTGCTGCAATCACCTGGCTGCACCAGAGCTGGGACACCAAACTGTTTTCCTTCTCGATCAAGTGTTTAGACACTTGAATGCCCTATAGCCTGGCAGTCATAAACTTGGCACACAAACTGCAGCTGGGATGATGTTGGCCAAATAAATCATCTGCTCAGAAAGGTTTCAGGCTGTGATTGTAACCAGCAAACACAAACTGCTAACTTCACAAGCAGACACAAACTAAAAGCCCCTGCAGCTATGCCAGTGTAACATCATATAACTTCCTTCAGATTTTTCCCAATGAAAAATCACAGTCACAGAATCACAGAATTAACCAGGTTGGAAAAGCCCTTAGAGATCATTGAGTCCAACCTAACACCTTCTAATTACCTAAACCATGGCACTAAGTGTCTCATCCTGTCTCCTTTTAAACACCTCCAGGGATGGTGACTTCACCTCACTGGGCAGCCCATTCCAGAATTGCTTATATTGGAAAAGACCTCTAAGATCAAGTCCAACACCACTATGGCCACTAAACCATGTCCCAAAGTACCATGTCCAAATTTTTCTTGAATACCTCCAGGGATGGTGGCTCCACCACCTCCCTGTGCAGCCTGTTCGAATGCCTGACCACTCTTGCAGTGAAGAAAATTTTTCTAATTTCCAACCTAAACCTCCCTGGGTGTAACTTGAGGTCATTCCCTCTTGTCCTATCACTTGTTACCTGAACGAACAGACTGACCTCCACTTCTCTACAACCTCCTTTCAGGTAGCTGTAGAGAGCAAGGTCTCCCCTCTGCTTCCTGCTCTTCAGATTAAACAACTTGAGCTCAGCAGCTCCTCATAAGACCAGTTCTCAACACCCTTCACCAGCTTTGTTGCTATATATACCCAAACCACAGCAAAATCTGGGATTACTAGAGACAGTGAAATAATACAGCCTCTTTAAGGACAGAAGGAAGGTGGTGGAGAGATGTCCTACACTACTTAACAAGTTTGTTCCTTTAGCCTTAATGGGCCATTAGGGTCCATTGCAATCACCTGGCACCAATGAGTACCAGATAGTGGGCAGAGAGAGGGGCTGGGAGCTGAAGTTAGCCCTTCTGGAACAGCTGGAGAACAGAGGGTGGAGGTGCCATGTGCAGCAAGGCTGAGAAAGGATGGGAATTTTGCACTTTCAACTCATGTCATCTCACTCAGGGTAGTGTCAGCCAGCTGGAGCACCAAGCACTGCTCTCGGCGAGGGAAGGAAGCCCCTGGGAGCCTGTGTTTGCTTCTGCTGTCAGCAGAACTGGAGTATTTTTAGATCACACCAGCAAATACGGAAGGCTTTTTGTTTTCAGCAGTTTAACCCACTGGACACGAATGGAATATGTTATCTGTAGGACAATACTGTAAAAGGAGAGAGAAATGAGGGAATTTTTTCCTTTTCTCTCTTCTCTGGTCCACTGCCATGCAAGATAAAGTCTGCCATGTGTGCTAGTACCCTGACAGCCATGGGCTTTCCAAGAGCAACACCTGATGGTTCTTGGCCTCACAGAGTACACTGCAATAGTAAGGGAGAGGAATTGTTTGAGTTTGTTTATTTTTTTTTCTCTTATAGGAAAAACTCACCCTGGAGAGAGGTCTCTTTGCTTATTACTGTTTGGGTCATTCATCTGGAGTGGAGGAAAACATGAGATCAAGCCTATGGCCTGTCCTGAGTGCTCTCCCATGCCCTAGCTGAATGCAGCCGTGACTGTGGTATTCACCTTAAGCTGCATGAGAGGATCTTTTCTCTCCTGCTTTTACAAGAAAGCCTACCCTGGGTGCTCTTGCAGGAGCTTCAGCCAAACACAGAGCTTGGCGAATTCTGTGTGGAGGACCTGGCTGTGAGCAACCTTCTGATGGCACCTTCACAGAAACATCTGAAGTGGGAGCCTGTCTGGAGCCACAGTGCAAACCAGAGGAAGACAAGACACTGATGGCCACAGTGTAAGTAATTTGGGCACAACCTGTTAGTGGCCTTCCCACTGACTAGCAGATACCTGAAACTCCACAACAGAAAGCATCTCTTCTGCAAGCTGATGAGCTGCCGTTACATGTGGAGGAACAGCTGACATCCAAATTACTACACTCAGGGGCAGTATGTGGAGCAGCTGCTGCTGGTCATGATGTCTCCTCTACAAAAGCATGGAGCCAGAGAGAACTGGGAGATACCTCTTCTTCCTCCCACAAACCTGGAAGTTATTTAAGATGTTACCCTGTAGAACTGGGAGTAAATAAGGCAGTGGGATGCTGCCTCCTTTCCTGCTTCCACAGGCAAAAATGGAACCACATCATGACAGAATCACCAAATTGTTTTGGTTGGAAAAGACCTCTAAAATCATTGAGTCCAACCATCATCCTGAGACCATCGTGGCCATGATGCTGGAGCACAGCTGCAGGTAAGCACAGACAAAGATGGGAAGGAGAGGGAAATGAAATCTGAGGTGTCTGTAAGAACAGGGAAGGCTGTTGAATCAGTGGTGGGAGATGCAGTTAATGAGTGTGTGTTTTTTGTGGCTGAGATGTACCTGTAGGAGCTGTATTGTGTCAGGGGAGTGCTCTGTGTGGGGACATGTCTGATGTACCTTTGAATCTGTTAAGTAAAATGATGATTAGCTGTCATTAAACAGTGCTGGCAGGTATATAAGGCAGGTGTTGTTGATGTGCTGAAAATTCCTGAGATGTACTGGTTCTTACTTTGGTGAGTCAGAAAAATTGGGTGAGCAGTGTAACGAGGGCTGCACTTCTTTCCTCAGTATTACAGTGAATGTGGTATCTATAGGTGTAAGTCATCTTTGGGTCCTGAGTATCCTGAATTTGTTTTTATGCTGTAGTTTGAACTGTAAGGAGCTGTTTCAGTTGTGGAGGCCTTTCACTCATGGTGCTAAGCTGTAGTCCTTTGCATAATCACAGAATTAACCAGGTTGGAAAAGATCTTTGAAATCAGTGAGTCCAACCTATTATCTAACAACACCTTCTAATTAACTAAACCATGACATCAAGTGCCTCATCCAGTCTCCTTTTAAACATCTCCAGGGATGGGAAGGTGACCCTGCCACCTCCCCAGGCAGCCTATTCCAATGCAAATCACTCACTCTGTGAAAAACTTCTTCCTAACATCCAGACTAAACACACCTTGGCACAGTTTGAGACTGTGTCCTCTTCTTCTGGGTGCCCGGGAGAAAAGAGCAACCCTACCTGGCTACAACCTCCTTTCAGGTAGTTGTAGACAGCAATGAGGTCTGCCCTGAGCCTCCTCTTCTCCAGGCTGCACACCCCCAGCTCCCTCAGCCTTTCCTCTTAGGGCTGTGCTCCAGGCATCTTACCAGCCTTGGTACCCTTCTCAGGATGTGTTCAAGCACCTCAATATATTTCTTAAATTGAGGGGCCCAGAACTGGACACAGCACTCAAGTGTAACCAGTGCAGAGTACAGGGGCAGAAGGACTTCCCTGGTCCTGCTGGCCACACTATTCCTGAGTAAATGATGATTAGGAAGAGAGAACTACTGAAACTTGCCCAACAAAGGGCTCTATTTGCATCTGCTGAATCACAGAACTGTTGAGGTTGGAAGAGACTTTAGAGGTTATCAAGTGCAATCACTCACCTAGAGCTACTACTACTGCTAAAACAGCACCATGAAAACATGTTCCTAGACACCAAACCTATGTGTCTTTTAAATACCTCCAGGGATGGTGACTCCCTGGGCCACCTGTTCCAATGCCTGATAACCCTTTCTGGGAAGAAATTTCTCCTAGTATCCCACCTGAACTTCCCTTGGCACAACTTGAGGCTGTTTTCTCTTGTCCTGTCACTTGCTGCATGTGAGAAGAGACAGACCTCCCACCTCATTTCAGCCTCCTTTCAGGTAGTTGTAGAGGGCAATGAGGTCTCCTCTAATGAAAGTCTTCCTTAATGGAGTATGCTCAAAACCTTCCCCTTCTGTTTACATGAGTAGAGTTGGGCTACACAGCAAAATTTAAATTGGAAAGTGTTGACATTCAGGCTGACTATGTGCTGAAGATTCCTAAAGCAGTGAACTGTTGGTGTCTGTCTTTGAGAAAACAGGCACAAGATAAAACCTCCTGGAAGCATTCTGGCCAGGGAAAGTCCCCCTCAGTTTTCCCCTCACTGGAACTCAGCAGGACTCAGGCTGCATCCTAGTGAACCTGCAGGCACAGGTGTACTGCCTAAGCCCTTTGGGATGTGTGCTTGCTTTCTAAGCTTACTGCAGTGCTCTGAACAGAAAACTCTGGTCCAGAAGAGCACTTGATGTACCTGGGTGAGAATGACCATGGCTTTTGCAGTTTGCAGGGTATCCATTGTGCCTCTTCAGCCCAATGGCCTCCATAGAGAGCTGTGACTGTGGGCAGGAGGCATGCAGCAAATGTGGAGGTAGAGAGATGGGAAGGTGTCTCTTCCTGAGAAAGCTAACCCAGGTCTAGCTCTGTGGCTGGATGTGCTCCTTTGTCAGGAGGTGCATTCGCACCTCATTTCCCCAGAGGCAGCGAAACAAACAACAGGAGGTGCAAGCCAGCTGCCATTCAGCCCCCTCTGAAAACAGGTGCACACAACTAGGGCAGATAGACGGCTTTAACAACTTGAGGGGGAAGAGTAGAAGTACTGCACAGCTTAGAAAACAGGAGGCTTGCTTGGTCCCAGGTAGCACCTCTTGGAACAGAAAACCTGAATCCTACCTGCATGGACCAGGCATAACAAACACTGCTTGCAAGAGGGGGGACAATCAGTGATGTGCAGACACCTGGCAGCAAAGTTTGTTTGCAAATGCCAAGTCTTAAAGAATCATAAAATTGTTAAGGTTGAGTAACACCTCCAAGATCATCATCAGCTCCAACCTTCTACCCAACACCTTCACAACCACTAGAACATGTCACAAACTGCCTCATCTACTCAATTTTCAACACTTCTGGGGATGGTGACGCCACTACCTCCTTGGGCAACCTGCTCCAATACCTGGCCACACTCTCAGTCAAGAAATTCTACCCAATATCCAACCTATCCAACCTAAACCTCTCCTGATGCACCTTGAGGCCATTTACTCTTGTCCTCTCATTAGTTACTTGGGAGAAGACAACATCAGCCTCATTTCAGGTAGCTGTAGAGACAGTAGTGTGGGCAGGACCCGGGCAAGAGGAGCGGGAGCTGAAGGATTGGAGAAGGAGGAAGAGAAAGGGAAGGAGGAGAGAGTGGAGGCAGCAAACGTGACAGAATCTAGATGTTGCCATGGAGAGTAGCTCATGAGTTTCCCTTCATGGCCTGCTATTAAAAATGCTTTGTTTAGCTTTTACCAGCACATTGTTTTTGTTTTTCCCCTTCTATATCAGAAGGATGTTCAAGGTGAATTCTGGCTCTATCTGGTCCTTTTTGGCCTTGTGGTGGACAAAAATATATAGTCACTGACAAGTGGAGCTAGTGCTTGCAAGTCTTGTCTCCACAGGATTTGTTCCAAGTCTGCAGAAGGCAGGCTGTACATAGAGAAACCAGAAAGGTAATCCTACATCCATGAAAAATGTCCAGCATGTCTCACAGCATTGTATCATAGAATGGTAAAAAGCAAAGCCACATCTGCCGTGGTATCTCAATGTTCCTCCTTGCCATACACCCTTTGCAGCCCAGGGATGGCACTGAAGCCTCTCCAGGGGGAGATGTCATGGAATCATACAATGGTAGAGGTTAGAAGGGACCTCTGGATATCAAGTCCAACCCCCCTGCCAAAGCAAGATCACTTGGACAGGTCACAAAGGGAGACATCCAGATGAGTCTTGAAAGTTCCCAGAGAAGAAGACTCCATAACCTCTCTGGGCAGCCTGGTCCAGAGCACCCTCACAGGAAAGTTTTTCTTCACATTGCGGTGGAATTTTGTGTTCCAGTTTGTATCCATTGCCCCTCATCCTATCACAGGACACCACTGAGAAAATACTGTCCCCTTCTCCTCCACACTCACCCTTTGGGTATTTGTAAACATTAATAGGATTTCCTCTCAGTTTTCTCTTCTTTGGACTAAACAGCCCCAGGTGTCTCAAGACAGGCTTTCCAGTCACTTCATCATCCTTGTAGCCTCTGCTGGACACTCTCTAGTATGTGTATGCCCATGACCCATCAACTGATCACACTGCTTCAGTGCATTGCCACCCAGCACTGACCTCTGCATCTCTGTTATTAGCAAGTTTGTGTTGCTGCAGTCAGAACAGACTTGGCAGGGCTTAGGTAGCATCTACAGAAGATGGCCCACGTGTAAGACAGCACTGCCTTTGCATCAAAAATGAGCTCTTTCTTATATTTAATGCTGTAGAAAAGTTAACTCTTCTGGAAATGCAGAGGTTTTTTAATACTCCAACAACTCCAAAACTTGACTGCAACAAACTTTCACAGGCTTCCAAGGCTAAAAATACCCAGCAAAATCTTAAATTACTTGAGGGGTGTGGGGGGCTGCATGAAGGTGAAGTGATTTACTAAAGCTTTAATTATACACAAAGCCATCAGCATTATTTTTACTCTGCAGCACTGCAGTGTTTTGAACACTTACAAGCAGCCACCCATAAATAGTGTGATTGCAGTACAGCTTGTTCCATTGCCAGACATTCCACAATCCTTGGATGAAGTTTTCCAATCCAGTCCTATCCTTTAATTCTGTTGACTTGATGCTTAAAGTTAAGGGTGTGCTTGAAGTATTTGAGATTAAAGAGTTGCTGCTGAAGGGTGATGCAGGACCCCACTGCATAATCCTTAGTGGTGGAACTGACCTCAGACTTCTGCCAGGACTTGCTGTTGCTGAATCATTTTTCCAAGTTGTTACCTGCCTGATTCCCGAACTGGTATTTTTTTTCCCCTCGCTCTTGTATAAAAGATGTGCTTCAACAATCACCATGGATGTTGTGCAGTATGCTTTATGACAGTATGAACCACTGCAAAGAACTTGTAATTTCCCAGATTTAAAAGGGGTAAACATATTGCTGCACAGAAACCTGGACAGGAAATGGGAAGGCTGCACCAAATACCTACTGCCTACAGTTACAGCATGGTAGAATGGAGGGGCTGTAAGTAACCTCTGGAGTTTGAATCTAGCCCCTTGCCAAAGCAGAATCACCTTGGGCAGGTCACAAAGGAAGACATCCAGATGAGTCTTGAGAGTCTCCAGAGAAAGAGACTCCACAACCTCTCTGGGGAGCCTGGTCCAGTGCTTGGGCACCCTCACAGTAAAGTTGTTTTTCCTTATGTTAAGGTGGAACTTCCTGTGTTCCAGTTTGTATTCATTGCTCCTTGTCCTGTCACGGGACACCACTGAAAAGAGACTGGGCCCCTCCTCTTGACACCCACCCTTCAGAATTTTATGCTGCTCTCCATGATAAACAGTCCCAGGATTCTTGGCCTCTCCTCCTCATAGAGATGCTCCATTCCCCTCAGCATCTTTGTAGCCTTCAATGGACTCGCCCAGTAGCTCCCTGTCCCTCTTTGAACTGGGGAGCCCAGTTCTGGACACAACACTCCAGATGTGGCCTCACTAGGATGGAGCAGAGAGGCAGAAGAATGTTCCTTGATGTGCTGGACACACTCCTCTTAATGCACCCCAGAATGCCATTGGCCATCTTAGGCACAAGGGCACATTCAAGAGGAAATCAGTCACTTGAGATAAGCCCATCTACACCACAAGTATGGGCTTCTGCAATACTTTCCAGATAGCATCATGCCACAAGGAGAAATTCATTGCCACTTATCACAGTACCTTAGCTGACACTCAGGTCAGCTTTCTGAACACAACAGCAAGCTGTTGCTTACCCCAAACTTCTTTCCAGTGCAGTGCTGGTGCCTCACTAGCAGACATCTTCCTTCCCTAACTTCCTGTTTGGGTCACTCAAGAATCCTGCCTGTCCAAGTTTCACCCATCCTACAAAGACAGGCTTAGGGAGCTCAGGTTGCTCAGCCTCCAGGGAGACGCTACAGCAGCCTTCCAGTACTAGAAGGGGGCCTACAAGAAAGCTGGGGTGGGACTGTTTACAAGAACATTTAGCAATAGGACAAGGTGCAATGGTTTTAAACTAGAGCAGGGTAGACTTAGATTGGACATTAAGAAGCTCTTTAACATGAGGATGGTGGAGCACTGGAACACACTGCCCAGGAAGGTGGTGGAGGCCTCATCCCTGGAGACGTTCAAGGTTAGGCTTGATGGGGCTCTGAGCAACGTGGTCTAGTTGGGGATGTCCCTGCTTACTGCAGGGGGGGTGAACTAGATGACCCTTAAAGATCCCTCCCAACCCAGTCCATTCTATGATTCTATAGCTATTCACAATGCCTGTCCTGCTGACGGTGGCACGTAGAGATGCTTTGCTGGATGCAAAGAAGCCATCCTTTGGGCAGTCCAGCAGCTGGGGCTCTGCAGAGACTAATCTGGCTTGCTTCTTGTCACAGCTTGACTGGCTTGGTTAAAGCTAACACTGTTCCCCAGTTGCACTCTGCAGTTTGTAAGGTAGGTGATTGTTATCAATCAGACCACAGGCTGTCTGCGTGTTGCAGACTCGGGGAGGCTAAAGGACACATCCCTTCTGCTGCTATGAAAGGAACCAAGACCCTGCAGCCTTGCTTCTGCTCAAGGCTTACTTTTAAATTTTTTCTCTGCTAACAGAATGAGGAGAGAAATAAAATTAATTTGCATCCTTATTAAGTATGCCATCATCAGAAGAAATAATGTAATAGACTTTCAATTATAACAAATACAAAGGAGAGCAAAAGGCATGATGGCTGTTTACAGCACAGAGCTCTTTGTTAGAAGCTCATCTGCCCTAAGAAGACATGTTCCTGCTACTCTAATTTTATCAGGAACTTTAAAGCTCTGGGTTTTTTTGAAAATAGCTCTACTTGCTTGTTTCTCTCTGCTGTCTCCTGCCATGCAGAACTTCCAGATGCTTATTCCACATCTCATACTTCTCTATTGTCCCACCAGCTACCTATGAATACCAGTTTAGGGTATTCCTGCTTTGCCACAGTAATCCTAGTCCCAGGTTGTTCTGCATCCACCTGCTGCAGAAGCTCAGGAGCCAAGTGACAGAGGAACCTAGGAGACAGAAACTGCCTTCTGCTAAAACCTCTCTTGCTTTTAAGACTATGATCCTAACTCAACAATTCTGAAGCACCTCCAGAAACCAGTTGTCTCTTTTCTTGATCTACATACAGACTTTGAAACACTTCATTTTGTGCTGCTGATACTGTAATAATTTGGATGAGACTTTTCATCCAGACTTTACCAGCCTGGAAGCTTTAAGAGCAGAATGTCTGGAGAGAGGCTCTCCCCATTTCAGAGTGGCCATTAGACCACCTGTAAGAAAAGTTTTTTTAGCTTTCTGATACCTCGAGTTCCTAAATGCTGGTGGAAATAAAAGCTGTGTTAATAGTGGAAACAGAATGAGGAAAAAGCTACACATTCTTAAGAGCATTCACAAAAGTTCTTGCCAATTATACAGTGATGAACAGAAGTAGGGGTTTGTATCCTCTCCCTAGTATCAGGTGATAGAATGAGAGGAAATGGCCTGAAATTGTGCCAGGGGAGGTTTAGGTTGGATATTAGGAAAAAAATATTCGCTGCAAGAGTGGTTAGGCATGAGAATAGGTTGCCCTGGGAGGTGGTAGAGTCACTGTCCCAGTAGGCATTTAAGTAACGTGTGGACGTGGCACTTTGGGATGTGGTTTAATGGCCATGGTGGTGTAAGGTTGATGATTGGACCTGATGAACTTAAGAGATCTTTTCCAACTGAACCAATTTAGGCTGGATGTTAGGAAAAAATCTTCACAGAAAGAGTGGTTGGCCATTGGAATGGGCTGCCTGGGGTGGGGGGTGGAGTCACTGTCCCTGGAGGTGTTTTTAAAAAAGACTGGATGTGGTGCTTGGTGCCATGGTTTAGTTGATTAGATGGTGTTAGGTAATAGGTTGGACTTTATGATCTCTAAGGTCTTTTCCAACCTGGTTGTGTTCTTAGTTGTCTGTAACAGGCAAGCTCGCTCTTGTCAGGCACAAAGCTGGAGGTAGGCAGGCATGACCCTCCAGTCTCCACTTCCATGCTAGTGCAAGGATGCAGGATGGCACTCTGGTTTACTGTGTGAAGATAGATCAAATGCTCGCTTGTTTTCCTGCCTCTGCCCTCCCACAGGTTAATTAAGTGCTATTACTGCCCACCTTGAGGTGCTCTAATTGGCAGAAGGAAAGCAGCAGGCTAAGGGCACCATTAAGGGTCTCTCTCCTGCCCTCTCTGCATTTGGCCACAGTTCAAAGCGAGGTCTGCAGCTGTGCTGCCTCCTCATCTGTCTTTCTCATCACTGTCTTGCAATGCATTTACCCTTTTGAGGCTACCTAACCACATTAGCTCTGTTTGTGAAAGGATGGATTAACTACTCCTAAGATTCACTGAGCAGTGAATCTGAGCTTGCTGCCATACCCTGGAGTCCTTAACTGTGAAGATGAATCACGTTAATTAGAGACTACCAAGACACAAGACAGAATTAATCTTATTAGAGAAAGTTAGATGGGGATGCAGAGCAATTAGAGGGTTTGCTACAGATCAAGACAACTGAAATGAAAGTGTAATAAAGTGTGCCAGCCTCCAAAATCACCCCAGAGGACAAAGCTATCTTTTAAGTGTCGGGATGTAAAACAAAACTGTGACAGAAATGTTCACAGATCTGCAGCGACAAGCATCCAAGAGAATAACAAAAAGGCCTTTCTTTAATCCAGACAACTCACTGCATGCATTTGATCAGCCAAAGTGTCTCAAGCAGGGGATTAAAGGGGATGTGATAGAGTTTTACACTGCACAGCTTGAAGGCATGGTGCTGCACTGGGGAGTCTGGAATATGACTTGGGAGGCCAGAACTCAGTCCCAACTTCACAGTCACTTGCTAAATCATTCTGAAACGGTAAATTTATTAGTGTTACTCCAGCTCTACAAGATTCATCACTACAGGCTAGGAGTTGGCCTGCTGGAAAGCAGTTCTGTGGAGAAGGACCTAGGGGTCCTGGTGAACTTCCTGTCCACCATGAGCCAGCAATGTGCCCTCATGGTGAAGAAGGTCCTTGGGTGCATTAAGAATAGTGTGGCCAGCAGGTCGAAGGAGGTTCTCCTCCTCTACTCTGCCCTAGTGAGGCCACACTTGGGAGTATTGTGTCCAGTTCTGGGCTCCCCAGTTCAAGAGGAACAGGGAACTACTGGAGAGAGTCCAGCAGAGGGCCACGAAGATAAGGGAACTCAAGCATCTACATGAGAAGGAGAGTGAGAGACCTGGGGCTGTTTAACCTGGAAAAGAGAAGACTGACAGGGGATCTTATCAATGCTTATCCGCCTCTAAAATGTAGTCAAGAGGCTCAGCACTTTCAGTGGTGCTTTGTGATAGCACAAGGGGCAACAGGTGCAGACTAGCATACAGGAGGTGTGGTGGAGCACTGGAGCAGGATGCCCAGAGAGGTTGTGGAGTCTCCTTCTCCAGACCCTTTCAAAATCCACCTGATCTAGGCAAACCTACTTAAGCAGGGTGGTTGTACTAGGTCACTGTACCTGGAGGTCACTTCCAACTTCTACCATTCTCTGTTAACAATACAGCTTTCAAGTCTCTCTTCTACTTAGCTGTAGCAGGAAATTTGTCACCTTTATTCACCTAACATGCCTGTTGGTCCATCCAGTGCTATTGTAAGTCAAAGAGTGACCAGGCCTTGCCTTTAAAAGCCAACGTGCATGAAAGCACTATACTTAGATAAAAAATAAAGCACTTTACCTAGTAAAAGCCACTGCAAAGTTGCTATTTTGCTCAAAACATCTGAAATACTTAGAATGTAAAGCATCATCTCCTAAGTTTGGTTTTGATATCTTCAGGTGATTCAGACATATAAGAATGTCATTTCATGCTAGTTTACTTAATGGACAATATAAAGCTGTCTTGTCTTATTCAGCAAAACCACTGGGAACATTTTATGCAGCTTAATTTGTATCCATTTAAACTGAAATTCCCCACACTTAACATCCCTGAACAGCAGATTCAAACATGACTGATTCTGTAGATGAGCAGTGTGGGATGTGGAGAACAGGGATCCACACAGAGCTGGGCTGTGACCAACCCACGCTCTCTTCAGTGAGAGCAGGAGGTGCTAATTGCAGAGGTGAAGCACACAGCCAGAGCGAGCCTCTGCACATGACCTGCTGTCTGCAGTCTTGCTCCTGTGGGGAAGATGAGATCTGGAGTTTTCCAGAGCCTCTTTGGTTCCCTGTGGAAGGACTTCAGGCAGACCACCAAAAGCAAGTTTTTCTTGGCAGTGGAGAAATGAGCTGTGATACCACATGCCTGACATCACTCCAGTGCAGGCTCCATAAATAGAGCAGGACATGACTACAGATTCTGTGAACACGAGCACCAGCCAAGAGAAATTAATTCAGCCCAACTGGCATCATTTTCTAAAAAGGAGATTTCTTATTAGGGTGGAGAACATGTGGGGATGGCAGAGGCTTCTGCACTCTGTCTGCATCAGCAGGTATCCTGTGTTTTGGTAGTCAACTGAGCAACTCACTCTAGTTTAACCCACTTGGAGGAAGGCCTAGATAACCTCCAGAAGTCTCTTCCAGCCTCAGCTATTCTAATTCAGTAACTTCAATTAGTCTGCGCAATGCTTACCTGATCTATCTCCGTTTCTTTTCCCAGAGCCCTGTCCTTTTGCCATTACATGACTTGCAGCTCTTGAATGTAGAGGCTATTCATGTTTT